>JAVHJQ010005139.1:0-18718 GCA_031306095.1 Pyricularia sp. CD86 | reverse complement strand
GCTCAAAACACTTCATATGTAGTCTCTCTCTTACAGCCAGTGACCTTCCTGGTCACCTGTCCAACTGTTACAGTTTTGTTTATTCCCTTTTAAAGCCAGGAACATGACAGCTGGCCACTTACAATAGCAGTTGCGAAATCACCTCTTGAGTTTTGATTACTCTGGGGTTCTCCGGGTGGTCCTGCCAGGTAATACTACCCGCCCGGTGGAATGGGAACAAAATGCGTGTCAAGCGCCCGATGATGAGCCGCGCTGAGATGGGACCGTAGTAGTTGCTGTCGCGAGAATCGCGGGATCCAGCATCTCCCTCCACCCAGATGTGGCCAACGGGTACTCTAACCCAGACGTCGGAGTCGCGATTCCTGACAATGTCCCCTTCCAAACCCACTATCCTCTTCACGCTTCTTGACTCCGGTTTTAAAGGGTTCCTGAGGAAGAAACACATTGTTAATTGCACTGGAGAAAAATGCGGCCCCGGCAGAGGACAACCCGTTGAAGAGACGCACCAGAAAACAACAATCATGCCCCGTTGAAGGTCATCCTGCGCGTTCCATTTCCAGTTCATACACCAGTCTTGAAGTCGAGTCTCATTTCTCTCCTTGTTAAAGAAAGGATACATGGAGGGGCCGGCGATTTTATAAGGTTCCGCGACGTTGGATGTAAAAACAATTGCGACCGGCAGCCATGTGAGATATCGTAACAATGAGATTGAGAAGTTTTGTGCAAAAGTGAAGCCAGGACGGGCTACCCAGGCCCTCGCCCTCGCGCGCGCCCACGCAAATCCAAGGGCCATGAGCGTTGATATCAAAGAATCGTTGAGGGCCGTAAAATCATGAAGACTTTTCAAATGAAAATGGGAAAAATATAATTTGTTTTTGCTGAGTGACGGGTATTGAACCAAGGTTTACGCAGGTACTGTACCTAATAAGTAAGGATCTTAGCTTATTACCAGTAACTAACTCGCTCAATTAAAAGCGGGCTTTCTCCAGCAGGGGCCAACGTACGCATGGAATTCGAACATTCAGACTCACATTGTTGCCCATTATCCATTCTATCACGGCCGCAAGGTTTTTTTTTGGTTTCCCCCGAGATGTTACTTTCTCAGCAGTTGCAACAGCAATGTCAAGATCTAATTCATCCACAACGCCTCTTCGTTGAAATCCAATGCCTTGGCCTCAACAATTGCCGCAAGCTCAAGCACACCCGATTCGCTTCAGGGAGTTCAGTCTAGGAAAGTTTATGACCAATTCGACATGCGTTGATGGGAATTCGTGCTCATAATGTTTATTGCCCCTTAAAAACACATCAACGCTTTTGAAAACCCCCGATATGCATCAAGTAAGCAGTCTACAAAAATAGAGTAAAAAAAAAGTCTACCATTCCATTGCGTTCATATTCCTTGAAGAGCTTCACTAGTAGCCCTCCTGCGGTAATTTGGGACCAGCCATGTGACAAAAAGCGTCCCGTACATCAGACTTCCGTTCGTTGCATTCTATAGGGTCACTTTGCACCTGACCCGACCTAAACTTCATGCCAGTTGCTGTATTTTACATCGTCTCTGGCATGTTGTCGTCACTGTCGCTGACGCTCTCATCACCACTGACCTCTGCATTCTCGCGCTCGCGTTTCTCCATGAGTGCTTGCAGCTCGGCGTCGTCGGATTCGGTAACGGCCTTGGGCTCCATCTTGACGATCAACTTGCCTCCAGCTGACTCAATGCTGGTCCTAATATCGACGATCGCCTCTTCCAGTCGTGCAATTCCCAAGCTCTTGTCCAAGCACGTGCTGGTAAGAACGTAAAGTGGAGGAGAGACGAGCTTGACCTTGACCTGGTTGTCTTGTGTGTTGCGCGCCTCGGCCGTCCTCAAAGCTGTCTTGATGGCGTCGATGCCGTCGTAGGCGAAGCAGGTGACTTCAACATCGGCTCGCACCTTGGTCGGTTGCGGCGTCAACCGCTTGCTGATATATGACTTGAGCTCCTCCGCGACTGCCTCACTCGGGAAAGTAGTGTCCTCCCACACCTCAGGATTCCTGATCGATTCCTTGTCAGTATATGCGGATACAACAAGGCAATTTGCCCAATTTTGCGACCAGGTTGCCTTACGTTATTGAGAGCTTGAAAGCATCAATGGCATGACCATATTTGCGGTTCAACGGCCAGGCGATCGCCTCGTACAGGCTCTCGATGGGCACGAGAGTCTTCTCGGCAACGTGCCGCATGATCGAGTGTACCATCTTGCTTTTGTTGTACCTCTCCTCGCATTTGACGATATCCTCCTGCGATACTCTACGTTTCGACAGATCGATGTATCCCTTCTCCTTGTCGACACGCAGCACCACGACAACCTCATTGCGACCAACCCGAATCAGTTTCTGGATACTTCGGATACGACGCCTCGAAAGCTCGGAAAGTAGGATCATGCCGTCGATCCCATCATACTCGAGCAGCTTGACGTAAGCGCCCATGTCGGCAATCTAATTGTCCACATCATAAAGGTCAGTTCTTTGTTGTGGGTCACGAGTCGGTCTTGACGAGGCCCCCGCGCGTGGAAAAAAAACGAACCTGCTTGACTGCAAACGTGGCGTTGGTTAGTATCGCAATTTATCTGCAAAAACGAAAGAGTTGCGCCCGCACTCACCATTGACCATGACAAAGCTGTCAATCTCCGGATACTTCTCCTCGTAGAAACGGCAGTTTGTTAACGACATCTTGGCGGTATTGTATGCTGAACTGCCTAAGTGTAACAATTTAAATGTTTCAAATGAATGTATATGCAGCCACCGCCGCGAGAGCCTGGATCCTCAATACGTGGTTTGCGCCGCCGGAAATTTGTCGATAGCCTAATATGATGCTGGTAGGGCTGGGTATTGTCAGTGAGGGTGTCGTATAGGACGTCGTCGGCGCGCTTTTTTCGTTGACTCACGGAGGAGAATTTTTGAGCGGCCCGAGAATAAGTTGTGATCTCGACCTCTATGGTGGGGTTAACCTCGGTGACAAGTGTGTGTGCGTGTTGTGTGCTTGCGACAAGGGTGGTCCGAGTGGTGGCGGCTTGGATAGCTCCTAACCCATGGGCAGCACCGACGGGATCTATTGGAAGCGCGGGGTTAGGTGCTAACAGCTGCCTAATTGCATTTCGATAATGGAAAAAAAAGAGGAGACAACAAGCTGGAGCTTTCAGGTTGTTTGCTGCTACGTGGGTAGCCCCTGCCTTACCCTATTCGGCCTGCTATTTTTTCTTCTCAATTTTTTCGACTGATCTTTTCCAGCGCCTTCCACAAACACAAATTCCTCAGGTTCCTTACCAAGGGAAAAGGCCACCGCACTAGCCAAAATTCCCAAATTTATCCAGATGCAGACTCAATAACTGTATTCATGGCTTACTGCACACCTCGATTCTGCCACCGATACGCATCTTCGGCGCATGGTGGCAGGATCCCGAGCTTCGGTTGAACTACCTACCGAAGAGCTATACTAAAGAGAGCGGTATTTTTCTACCTAGACTAACGTCCAAGCTCCAAGAGGTCAGGGAACCGCCATGTTTGGCCTGTGACTTCGGCTGCCGGTTCAAATTTTGTACCGTTCACAACGCCCGCCACAACCGCATATCCGGCCACATCCGGGCGCATCCGCACTTTCATTCACCCTCACTGCAAAGGCTACTCGGATAATATTGTGACGCACGGTCGCCATCGATATGGATAGCTCAGCAGCGGCTCTGGCTACGGCTTCAGCTAAGCTGGACGCCGTAGCCCAGCAGGGCTCCGGCTCATGGATTGGCTTCTTCGCCAACATTATCCTTGGCATCATATCGCTGCTGTACTCTATACTGTACTCGGTGCTGAAGCTCACCACATTCTCGATCCCATCTCTGTTGTACACTCTGTTCTCCACGAGCTTGACTGTCACCATGAATGCAACAACACTGTAAGTATGCAATCCGGATCACAATCTGTACCTTCTTTTTACCGAAAATAAACTAACAAGTTGATTCCTCAGCATGCTTATCATTGCACTTGTTTTCTCTCTGGTCAGCTGGTTTGTGAGGTATCGTTACCTCAACATGTATTCACGTCTTCCGCCTGAGCCGCAGAGAAAAGAACCAGATGTGGATCTTTTCCCCGACACACACCCAGGTGGATCGAAGCCCGGTCTTTCGAACTACCTTGACGAGTTTCTGAGTGCAATCAAGATCTTTGGGTATTTGGAGCGTCCTGTCTTCCATGAGCTCACGAGGAGCATGCAAACCCGGAAGCTGATCGCAGGGGAAACCTTCAATCTCGAGGAAGAAAAGGGTTTCTGCATGGTGGTTGATGGGCTCGTTGAGATATTTGTTAAGTCGGCTCGGACGGGACAGCATCCCGTGGGTGAGAGTTGCTCCATTGATTCTGATGGCAGCGATGAGCATGAGGAATACCAAGCCGGAAATCAACGCTACCAACTATTGACCGAGGTTCACAACGGCGCCCCCATGTCGTCACTATTTTCCATCATGTCTTTGTTCACAGAAGACATTAAGCTCAGGCATGGCGGAGACGAAGGAGGAGAACCAACATCGGCGACCGAGACTTATACCAGTTCTCGGTATGGCTTGGGCAATGACTTCTCCGAGCAGCGCGAGTCTACAGTTTCGGTGCCTACAACACCGCAGCTTGAGAGATCCAACTCACACGGCCCAAACCTGCATGATGGTGAGGCAAACACCTCAATGGGAGGACGAGTTCCTGCAAGCATACCTCCCATGTCACTGGACCCGCCTCCGCAAAGTCGACCAAAGCGCCCGACTACTTCACGTCACACAACAACGTCGGTGCACCCGGATATCATTGCACGGGCAACAGTGGATACCACGATTGCAATCATTCCTGCCAGCGCGTTCAGGCGTCTGATCCAGATATATCCAAAATACACGGCCCATATTGTGCATGTGATTCTATCTCGTTTTCAACGAGTAACCCTGGCAACAGCCTACAACTACCTAGGCCTCACCAGCGAAGTTTTGCACATTGAAAAGAGCATGATAGACAATGCAACCTGTCAGCTTCCCAACTTTTTGCGAGGCGACGCCCTGACGCGGCTGAAGGAGAAGTTCAACCATGAGCGCGAGCGCATCGGTGAGAAGGATTGCACCAAAGGTATCGCATTACACAATTCTTCGACTGGGGGCCGGCGCAAGTCGACTGCTTCACTTCGAAAAGAGGCGGCTCTGCAGGCCATCACACATGGTCAAAGGCCAAGCTCGGTGACGGCTTCGCCGCCAATGCCGTCGCGAGAGAGTGGAAGTAAACATACTCCCAACTCCGGCGACCTCTTGATGAATATTCAGCTTTCACGCAATGGCGGGCGTCGCTCAACAAGCAACATGGAGCCTCTTACCAGACAGTCGACGATATTAGGCTCGCTTGAAACTGATGTAGTCTCTCCATTATCACAACGCACATCCAATCCATTCGAGACACGGCGCCATGCTCATATTTCTCTCAACAAGCGAGAAACGCGTGATGAAGATGGATTATTCCGAGAGTCCATCTTGGAGTGCATGTTCAAGGCTATTGGTCTTACGGCGAATGGCACTGGGGCTCGTGAACCCGACTCTGCTGATGCATCGCCGCGACTGACCTCTTACGATCAGATTCGCCGGGGTGGCTACTCATCCCACAACGCATTCGGGTTTATTGACCCATATGGTGGATCTGTCGACGGGGATGCAGATTCGATTACATCTGGTGGAACGGGTCCCGGTCTTCCTGTCAACCCCCATGCTCTAGCTCATAACATGAGGGACGAGGTCGAGATTGTGTTCTTTCCCAGCGGCTCCGTTTTGGTGGAGCAGGGCGAGCGCAACCCTGGTCTCTACTACGTTGTTGACGGCTTCCTTGACGTTTGCATGTCAGCCGCAGACGAATCATCAGGCGATATATTGAAGGCCTCCAAGAACGAATCATCCTTCAATGTTAGGTCGTCAACCCAAACTGGACCGGGAAACCACGGAGGCTCGGCTGGCAGAAACCCCTTTATGGATGCCAACTTGGGGCGGAGCAGCGGCCGCAAGAGGGCAAGTAATGTCCGTCGCAACGTAGCCCTAATCAAGCCTGGCGGCCTAGCTGGGTATGTTGGCAGCATCTCCTCGCATCGTTCGTTCATCGACGTCGTTGCAAAGACGGATGTCTACGTTGGCTTTCTTCCTCGTCAGTCCTTGGAGAGGATTGTTGATCGTTATCCCATTGTCCTACTTACGATGGCAAAACGTTTGACAAACCTGCTACCCAAGTTGATTCTTCACATAGACTTCGCCCTCGAGTGGCTTCAGGTCAATGCTGGTGAAGTCATCTTCCATGGTGGCGAAGAGAGTGAAGCCATTTATATTGTTCTCAACGGTCGCCTCCGTCTTGTCGAGGACCGCCAGGAGGGTGGCGTTGACGTACGCGGCGAGTTTGGACAAGGCGAGAGTATCGGTGAGCTCGAGGTCCTGACTGAATCCGCCCGATCTGGAACTCTTCATGCAATCAGAAACACGGAACTGGTCAAGTTCCCACGCACACTGTTCAACAGCCTCGCACAGGAGCATCCCAACATTACCATCAAGATATCCAAGATAATAGCGTCAAGGATGAGAAAGGTCGTCGACGACCCTTCGACTTTTGTCGGCAAGGAAGGTGCACTGAAAGCCTCGCTGAACAAAAGCTCGTCGACCTTGAACCTTCGAACTGTCGCAATCCTACCTGTTACTTCCGGAGTTCCCGTCGTCGAGTTTGGAAACCGCCTGATGGCTGCTCTCACGCAGGTAGGCACGCCTAATGGTGCTACATCGCTGAGCCAGTCCGCAATTCTCAACCACCTAGGTCGGCACGCCTTCAACAAGATGGGGAAACTCAAGCTTTCTCAATACCTGGCCGACCTGGAAGAGAAATATGGACTGGTGATGTATGTTGCCGGTAAGTCTATTTTTTTTTTCCTCCTGGATTTCATGCCTAAAAATACGGCAACTACCATCAAGTGCATATGATGAGACATTCAAAACCTCGAAGGCTGCCAGCCGATGATGGCCAAAATAAACTCTAATTTTTTCCTGATTTGCACGCCAATACCCATATTGATCCTCTGACCCAGCAATGGGCCTACCTCTTTTTCTTCCATGAGAAAAAAAAGTTCTGACACAGTTTCTGAACACAGATACCAACGTCAATTCCCCCTGGACGCAGACTTGCATCACTCAGGCCGACTGTATCCTCCTTGTTGGCCTCGCCGAAGGCTCGCCTGAGATAGGAGAGTATGAGCGATTCATGCTGGGAATGAAGTCGACAGCTCGCAAGGTTTTGGTACTTCTTCATGCCGACCGATATACCGAGCCTGGCCTCACCAGGTCGTGGCTGCGGAACCGCATGTGGATTAACGGAGGCCACCACCACGTTCAAATGGCTTTCCGCACACAATCTGTACCGATCAACCCCACGGCCAAGAGGACGGGCCCGAGCCTGAAAGAAAGGGTGCAGATTTTACAGGCCGAAATCCAGAAGTATACATCCAGGAAGGTTCGACATAGCCCATTCTATTCACCGGATGCGCCTTTCAAGGGAGACTTCCATCGATTGGCCAGGCGCCTCTGTGGCAAGTCTGTTGGCCTTGTCCTCGGAGGGGGTGGTGCAAGAGGCCTGGCGCACATTGGAATCATCAGGGCCATGGAGGAGAGCGGAATTCCCATCGATATCGTCGGCGGTACATCTATCGGATCGTTTGTGGGAGCGCTTTACGCAAGACATGCTGATGTGGTCCCCATCTTCGGCTTGACCAAGAAGTTTGCCGGTCGAATGGCAAGCGTGTGGCGTTTTGCTCTCGACTTGACATATCCCTCGGCGTCGTATACCACTGGCCATGAGTTCAACCGCGGCATCTTCAAGACCTTTGGCAAGGCTCAGATGGAGGACTTTTGGCTCGAGTTCTACTGCAATACGACAAACATCAGCAAGAGCAGGCAGGAGATTCATACCAGCGGCTATGCCTGGCGCTATGTTCGAGCGTCCATGTCACTGGCTGGTTTGCTGCCTCCCCTCTGCGACGAAGGCAGCATGCTTTTGGATGGAGGATACATCGACAACTTGACTGTGTCACACATGAAATCTCTCGGGGTCGATATTATCTTCGCTGTGGATGTTGGATCCCTGGATGACGACGTGCCACAAGCATACGGAGACACGCTTTCGGGCTTGTGGGCCTTCGTCAATCGCTGGAATCCTCTCTCGTCAACGCCCAACCCCCCAACCTTGGCTGAGATTCAGGCCCGACTTGCTTACGTCTCGAGCGTAGACGCACTGGAGCGTGCCAAGATGACACCTGGCTGTGTCTATATGCGGCCTCCGATAGACGAGTACGGCACTTTGGAGTTTGGTAGGTTTGATGAGATTGTTCAAGTGGGTTACAAATACGGTCTAGAATTTTTGCAGAAACTCCGAGACGAGGGTGCACTCCCAGTAGTCGAGGAGACGGAGGCCAAGAAGGCGCTACGCCGGACTATGGCGCCTCGCAGGGCAAGCATTTGAGCACAGCGATGTTGCATCATGATTTAAGGAAACGATAACGACGTATATTTCATTCGCATTAGCAAGCAATCGAGTAAAGCGACCTGCGTTGATTCAAGAGCTCGCGCGTTACCTCCCGTCCCGATGAAGCCTCGCATATTTTGGTGTTTGATTTCCTTGCATGCCGACCATTCCTAGCTGTACCTTTGCTGCCGCAAAAAGCCTCTACTACGATGGATCTGCAATATTTCAAAGACAACCCTTGTTTGCTGACCAGCAGTTTAGATATACAAACAAGCCTGTTGTTGCTTGGGGCAGATTGCTTCTGATGACGTCAGGTTTGAGTCTGGTCAAGATTCTTGTGCATCTCGAATGAAACTCTAGGTCTAGAATAGAACTAGCACCAATGCGGCCCTGCTCATCGGTGGCCAGGCAGGTGGAGATATTCAGCCCTGATCAGCCTCGGGCGGCGGCAATTGGGCCTCGAGAAAGTACCCTACACCTGCGGCTGGATGGTAAGATTGTGACGACGTGGCGTCCGTAAACCGATCGTGGCCACCTCCATATGGCTTGCCTCGTTGGGGCTAGATCGAACACCCAGCCCGTTGTGAAAGCAAAAGATAAGTATAGTGGCCCTCAGTGTAAAAGCCTCTCTGTTGATGGCGACCAGAAGCCCGTGCATAAAAAATCAAGAAATTGAAACCGCTCTCGTTTGTTGCTGCTCGATATCAAGCACTCGAGAGCCTGGGTTGTACGATGGCTCATGCGAGTCCAGGCCCATTGAAATCAAACCATAAAAACATTAATACAACCATTCTTATTCAAAAGCCATAGCCAGAGAAACAAACGACAACGAAGAGAACAAAGAAAAAGAAGAAAAAAAGATATGGTTAGACTTCTCCCACTCGACCCTCGGCCATCCAGAGCCGACCCCGAAGCCCGGTCCGCGCGCAAGGAGATTGAAAAGTCTAGCACGGGCTTCAGCTGGACGACGGCGGTGATCCTGGGCGTGCTGGGCGTCACTATGTTCATCAACGTCGAGAAGGGCGTCGAGAAGTGCGAGCAGCGGCACCAGCGCAAGGGAGATTGGGACAGGTGCCGAAACGGCCGAGACCGGGGCGGCGGCGGCGGTGCTGGGGATCGGGGCCGGGACCGGACTCGGGCCAGGACCGAGACGCCCACCAGGAGGACCTGGGTTTCGAGTCCCATACGTGATAGGAGCTACAGTCGACGCAGGTCCAAGTCCGCCATCCTTGAGGAATCGTCCGAATCTGGACCGAAGCAGAAGCTGCGCCGCGATGGTCGAGACGGTTCGCCTACTAGGGATAGGGGAAGGAGCAGTACCCGAGGTGGAGACAAGAGCAGTCAGAGTCGGTCGTCTCGGCGATCACAAAGCTGACTATAGCTTGCATTTTGGCCGCTTAAGTTCGGGATTTCTATTCTTGATTTGTCATGAATGTCTATGAAAAAGTGTGTTTTCACATACCTGACAGTTTGGCACAAAGCAGTCAATATAATAGTTCAGATGCACTTAATTCCAGTGCAGATGTATCAAAACGGAAGTATGCCCATCAGACACTCCATCTTTGCTTCTCCTTTTCTGCGTGAACATGATATAAATTTTTGTAGCACCGGTGTTGTGATCATCAAGGATCATGTATCTCTCTATTCATCCGCACACATGAGCACGGTACTTCGTCCTATGTGTCTATTTTGGTTTCGTCGGGCATCCCAAGAAAACCTTGGCCTGGCCTTTCGCCAGAGTCTCGCATCATCTCCTCCCCTCAAACCATGCCCATTCATTCGACCGAACAGGCAGGCTCCTGTCTAAACACTAAAAATAACGCTGCGGTATCAAATATGTCCCAAAATTTCGTGGTAGGAGAAGGTAAAAATGGATTTCGTCCAAAGTCACTCGAGGTACCGGTTCCTCGGTATTCCAAAATGAATCGAATCACTCCCAGTTTTTCAGAGTACCCAAAGCCCAAAAGGAAAGACGGTAAAGCTTAACATACACCGCGAGGTGTGCCATGCGATCAGTCGTGGGACAGACGCAAACATTGGTATCAATAGTGCCCAAGAACGCCTGAAAAAAAAAGAAAGAGCGCAAAGAAAAAAGAACAGTAGAAAGAAGAGAGAAGAAAAGAGCTGTTCCCTTCCTCATTGGCTAATGATATGCGAAAGGGACGCCTTTGACCGCCTACATGACAAAGGTGTATGAAGAGACAGCAGCTAGAAAAAAAAAAGAGGGGGAAGAAAGGAAAATAGATCGTATCGGTCGTTGCATTTGAGCTTTTGGTGCTGTGATCCGTGATTCATGTGTTGATGATTATTTGATGGTGTTGACATCCACTGCACCCTACAATACTTGAATGGTGGCAGTGCTGAGATTAGGAGTGAGTTTGAGTTCGTGGGGGCGACCAAAGCTATCTGTTGTTTGTTGAACATGTTCATCTGCCCGAGGTGTGCGAGGCTCGCCCATGAACTCTTCGTCAATCGAGCTGGCGTCGTTCATGCAAGACGCCTTGGGTGTGGTTGGGTCGACCTGGGTGGTGAAGTACACCGAGGACGAGTTTCGTTTGTGAGACCTGGGAGGAGTGCTGAGGTGCAGGGTTGACTTTGGTGTTTGGTCGGCCTCCGTATTGTCAAATGAAGATCGGGCTGGACTCTGGGGGTAGGCTACGTCGACATCAATGCCATTCTGGCTGGCATGTGATGATCGCGCCGGATTCCTGGCTGGCAAGCTAGGCACATGACGCTTGGGAATGGTGACCAAAGCTCCCTTTGCCGAAACTACTTGCGCGGCCTGCCTCGCCATTATCACGGCGCGAGTGGGCTGGGCAGTTGTGGCAACTTCATATATGATGGGTTCTTCATCATCTGACTCGTCGTCTTCGTCGTCCGCGTCGCCGTCCCTTTCCTCCTCATCCTCCGGCAGCCTAATCGAGGCGGCGTCCTCCACCACATCATTAAAGTTTTTGGATTTGGGCGGCTGCGCTGCTTGGACGACTGGTGTGGGTGCAGACGGCTCAGATAGCTGTCCGTAGCGGAAACTGAAGCTTTCCAGAGGGCTCATGTCGATCTTGGTATAGTCGATCTCCTCTGGCTCCTCGGCCACAGATGGTGGCTTTGGTGAGGTATGTTTCTTCAAATCGATATGGCTAGGGCTGGGCGACGTCCTGACTGACTCTCCCAGATCCGTCTGCGTAAAGGCATCCGTCATTGACGTAGCCTGGGTCCTGCTCGACATGTAGCTTCCCCTGTTGCTCCTGCTCACAAAGGTATCCGTACTCTGGCGTTGGGAAATGCTGGAGATCAGGCTCGCCGGACTGGGGCAGTAGTCCAAGTTTGTGCTAGCTGGGCGATTGCTGGCCCCGGCCTCTCGAATCTCAAGTCCGGCCATTTCCAAGGCGATTATACCAAAAGGATCCGGGTCATCGACGTCAGGAAGACCAAAATTTGGCTTTATAGGGGATATCGGCGTGCCTGCTGGCGTTTCGATTGTAGCATCACCAGGCGCTGGCTGTTGGGACAAAGCCTGCATGATGCGCAAGTCGTAGTCGGTCCGGCCCTCGGCAGCCTTGATAGCCTCGAAGAGAGGTGAGATCTCAGGGATCTCTTTCCTGACGTTTCCTGCCAGGATGTCTGGGATCTCGACGCCGGCACCGTAGAATTTCTCGTTCTCGTTGCTCCGCTCAGTCACCAGGGAGCCATCGAGCTGCACCGCACGGTGCTGGCCTCTAGCCTTCAAATAGGTTAACACACTATTGTCAAGTTCCTTCCATCTGGTATCGTTCTCCAGCAGGCCGACTGGGACGACGGGGCCTACGGTAAGACCTAGATCGGCTCCCAGCATAACCTTGGAGCGGGTGAACATCTCCAGGGCGGCGAAGCTGTTGATGACCAGAACGCAGTCGTAGATATCGACGCCAACGACGAAGCCCAAAGCTGCCGTGTGAAGAAGGATGCCCGAAGGAGGTGACCAGGTGCCGTCGGCTTTGCGTGCAATCAAGATTCCGGACCCTCCGGAACCAGACATCCATAGACCCGAACGCATGCACGAGAAAATGGCCAGGCCAGCAGCTTTCTGTATGATCCTTGGCGGCACTTTCTTCATTATCTGGACTTGACTTGTGGAACTCGTCGATTCTGGTGTTGGTAATGGCAAAGGATTTGCCAGTTCGGCGCCGGCATCGGACTCGTATGAGAGAAATCCATCGGCTATGTGGCGGGGGAGGCGTTCTGGTTAGCTCCAAAGCCCCCGTACTATGCCTTTGGCTGCGCGGCCGTTGAACTACGCCAGGGAGACGTCGGGCGAAAGCCATCAAGGAGATCGACTTACTGCAGAAAGATTTCAATATAAGGGCGGCCTTCTCGCACTCCCTCTCGAGGCTACTCGGCCAATAGGTCTCCTTTCCATACTTGGACACGACAGTTTGTGTTGTTGCTGTCGCCGCGGCCGTTGGTGATGCAGTAGATTGTGCAGCGCTGCTACCCGATATGCGAGAGGGGGCGATTCTATCAGCCCAGCCAAAGACCCTTCCGAAAGCGCCCGAGTTACTGCTTTGGTTGTTTTTGGGAGAAGAAGATGTCCCAGTACTGCTACTGCTCCTATTCCTGCCGTCAACCGACCTGGTGCGCTCCCAGGTCGGTAGCAACGAGGATACTCGTTGCATTATGGTATCTGGTAGTGTGAGAGCACTGCGAGCTGCTGCTCTCAACCGTGTTTACGGCATGCGCAGAAGTGATAGTCGGGTGGTTCGTTCGTTCACTCGTTCGTTCGTTTGCTCGTATATGAGTTGTAGCGGGTCAGTCAGGACGGTGGCGCAAAGGTCGTCGTCAGTCAGGAAGCCCTAAACCGTAGCCTTGGTGTTGGGCGTCTTTTTAGGTCTTTTTTTTCTTTATCTTTTTTTGGGGGGGTTTTCCTGTCAACGCCCTAATTCGTTACTAAACAGCAAAGCGCTGCTAGTGACGAAAGCTGCCTGCACACCAAGTAGGTACCTTTGTACCCTTCTAGATTGGTGGAGGCGGGATTCGCAAACAAGACAACAAAGAGAGAGAAGTGAAGGGAAAAAGATGACGAAAAGAAACAGACAAAATTAGGACTGGCGGGAGTGACCAAACAGAAGATCTAACAAGAGATCAAGATTTTGGAAGCTCGCCGGCCCCGAGCAAGGCAGATTTAGGTAGGTACCTTTGCTGACAATCGAGCAGCAAAACAATTCATTCAATTCCAGGATTGCCCCTGGCGGAGTCCTGGTGACGTGGGTGATGACCGCACTGCCGAGTGAGGAGCACCGAACCATGCAAGTTTAATGGGAGCAGGGTAAGGACAACCCGTAGCAGTGGGTGGGGCTCAAGCAACTGAATCTGATTAGAGTGGTATTATGTGGGCCTAGCGGTGGGGTCGAGGCGCGTCGGTGGATTGCACTTTCACTTGCAGCCGACGATGGTGGACCGAGCGGACTTTTTTTTTGCTCATGCACTGCAGCCAGTCAGTTGTGGGTTGGCTTGGGGGCTTTGTGGATGGGGGGTCCCGCTGACCTACACCAGAGTTACTGCATGTAGTAATACAAGACAGCAGAGCCGGTCTCACGGCCTTGTCAGTCGGACGTAACGACCAAGTTTGTGCAGCAAACGAGCGTTAACAAAAATTGGGTGTTGATTTTGGGGATTGTCAAGTCACTCGGGAGCGTCAGTGTCAATGCGAGTGTGACACGAGATTGACGAGTGAGCTTGCTTGCTTGTTTGTGGAGGTATTTTTTGTTTGTTTGTTTTTGTCGTTCTGAACCAAGGGAAGGTCTAGATTGACGTTTTTTTTGCACCTTGCTGATGTTGTTGTGATGCTGATGTGGACAACGACGGTTGGTCTTGGCAACCCAAAGTAAGGTACCAACGGCAAGGTACCAACAAAAAAAAAAAAAAAAGAGAGAGAGAGATGCAGTACAGCGTGCGTCTGGCTGACTGCCTTCCCAAGTCGTTATGGGCAAATCAATTATTATAAGCGCGGCCGAATGTGCTTGCGCCCTGCAGTCTGTGGACAGTATGCAGCCAATGGAATCGATCAACAAAATCAGCCAGCGCGGGCGGGACTGGCTAGTGGACAATTCCTTGAAGGTCGGGCTGGGATAAATATATGCGGACAAATCGGGGGTTTTGTTGCGTTGACGTTCGGGCTGAGGCGTCGTGGTCGAGTCAGGGTTGGCTGTTCGGATATGTGCTAGTTGTGTAAGTAGTTGTTGGGTGGCCAGCGGTTATTGGTATTCGTTAGGTTGTCCTCGTTTGTTAGTGAGGCTCGGGTTTTGTTTTGTTTTCTGTTTCCTTGGTTGGATCTGATCGTTCCTTGACGCCAGCGTCGCTAGTGCAGAGCGAGTCAAAGAGAAAAAGAAAAAAAAAGAATTATACCGTGCAAGTGTTGGTCGAGTCCTTTTTTGCCCAACAAGGGATTTAGTTGTTCTGGGGAAAAGGGAGAGAGAACAAAGAAGGGAATGCGAGATTGGGATTTCTGCCAGCAAACGGCGCTCTGTTAATATTACGAATCACAAGGCGCACAATGTACAAGGAAAAATTGGCCGACAAGAAGCAAGCCGTAATTCAGGCAAGGCGTCAGGGGATAAAAGCAAATAGACTCCAGGCCGAGCTTTAATCGGCCAATAGTTGCGGAATCAAATATCTTGTATGAGATGATTCGAACAGCTCCAAAAGCAAAGCATTCGTCTGGAATGATGCTGTTACTGGCCAGCTGTGGCATTCCAGTCTCAAAGTCGCCTCGCCTCATACAGGCTGGTGTCTGGGAGGGCCAGGCTGGTACAGGTTGATTTCTCCCTCTTTTTTTTCTCTGATACTTTCTTCTGCATGTCGCTATTCCACTTGCCCACCTCCTCCTGCTGCTTGGCCACACCCTCAGTATGTCTCTCCATCTCATCTATGGCAGGGGGTGATAATCAAACAAATGTTGAGGCGGAGTTCTTGCAGGCCGCGTACGAAGTGAAGTACCTATCTGAACCCATCCCATCCCCCATTCATCTCTTCTTTCTCTAGCTTGCTAAATGGCCATGGTTCCCAGCTTGGCCGACGCGGATGACCCTGCGAGGCGACGTTTGAAAGGCAAAAGCCGATCATTGGTGTTTCTCCCATGTCCCGTCGCCATGTTTTCTTGTCACGAACAAAGTAAATTAATTACCTAAAGATTCGGCCAGAAAGTCGACCACCTGTGATTGGCGGTCATCATGATCAATTTTCGCATGGATGCGCACGTACGGGTTCCTGCTTTTTTGTGACAATCTTGAAGCGATGGCGTTTTTTTCTCTTTCTTTTCTTTGTTCTGATTCGATTACAGTAGTGCTGACTGCTCAGACATTGGCAAGTCCCTCCGTCTTGCCTGTTCCCCTCGGTAGTGCTTCGGTTTCTTTTGCTTCCAAGCCAGTCTAAATTTGAGTGGGGGCCACGGAAGCCTATGTTACAGTACCCTGCATCCACCTGGTAATGTGTGCCTTGTGGAGCTGGCGGGAGTCAGCCCCAAGCTTGCTTTTAGGGTGGCTATATTGGCGAACGGAAACATTACCAACCATGCCTGGGTACGTCGGCTTTTTGCACAGCAACATGACTATCTGCACCATATTGATGATCGGTGTTCTCAATGTTAAGTTAAATCTGCTGCAGATCATATTACTATAAGCACCAGCATTACTAGACTTTCCACTTTCCCTGAATAAGTCACAGGATATGCATTCACCAAGCGCCCAGATATTGAATTGTGGACCAGGTACTGCTGTCGAGTGGCTTGGGTGGATGAGTGCAAATAGTTTCGCCCATCAGCATTTTCCTTGCCGGGGGTAGATCGGGGATTCGCGAGAAGTGCATTCATCCTTGGGTCCCACACAAACACCACCAGCATCACCACCCAACTGCCTGATTGATGTTCGGAACACCCTCCCTGCCTCAATCCATCCCGTCGGAGCGGACAAATTCCCGGCAACCGAGAGAAAACAAGGCGGGAGATGTGTAAGGAGACCCCTGAGGATCTGGAAGCATGCTAAGTAATTTTTGCTGGTAGCGAAGTGAAAAACAAGAACCATCAAGGCGCAGAAAAAGGAAAACATTTGGAATTGTCGTCACGGAGGAATTTAATCAGCCCCCTGCATCGATACGAAGTTAATGGTCAATTCAGCAACACAAAAGGGGCCTAAAGGGAAACGGTAGAAGCGAAAAGGGAAACGGCAGAACCAAAAAGGAAAAGGAGATAGAAGAAAAAGTAATAGTGAAAAGCAAAATCGCAAACGCAAACTCTGCAAGATTTCCCGTGTCATTATCGTTTACGTACCTTGGGTAGGTAAGGCACCAAGCTTACCTGTCTAAGGTAGGTACCTAAGAGGCAGCAAGCACTTTCTTTACTCCGTGGACCATCCGTGTTTTGGTTGTCATCCATACCGAAACCCTCCGAACCCAAAGGAGTACTGTGCACGTACACACGCGCACCAATAACTGCGTACCTGGTTATGAAACTGGACAAACGCTGTAGATCTCCAGACCGGAGCCGCGTTTAATCAAAACACTACTTTTGAGTGACAAACTCTCAGGGTCTGCGCCCCGCTGAGAAACACTTTTGACTTTTTACTTTCCTGGGTCGCTTCTTGGCTAGTGCTCCCCCCCGAAAATCCTTTTTCGACTCAAGCCAACAAAGGCTGTGTGTGTGTGCTTGTGCTGCCCCCAAAAAAAGCATGGCGGACCCACGGTAGTATCCGCACTTTATCCAGCGAACATGGTATCGAATTAAGAGCATGCCGCCCGTCGGGACCCAATCACCTCCGTCGGTTCGCAGGCCAATAGTGAAAGCGGAGAAGTAAAGGGTCAAGAATGGAGAACCAAAGGCCCAGGCTTCCCACGAGTTTGCACTCATCATTAACCAGGTTGTTGGAAAAGGGCCTAGAACTTTGTCCAGTTACTACAGTAGCACTTGTCATGTCTTTTTTTTTTTTTTTTTTTATCGTACACCGTACTAATTCTCATGTCCGCTGGGTTTAATTTGCACGTGGGTTTTCTGCACGGCGGAGAGCGGAAGCAACATTCCTCTCGGGCGATTAACAACAAAAAATTCTCCTGTCCCCGTTATCACGCCCCCTTGACGCTGCATGAATAAAATTACACAAAAAACTACCAAATATCATACCCTCCCCGATTCATGATCGTCCGACATTAAACAAATCCATTCGATGTAAAGTTCCGACCGAACCCTGAGGTAGGTTCATCCGTCCCCGCCTGTTCTGTACAACCTCCTACCAAGTCACTGTTCAGTGAGTTGGGCTGGCACCAGTCACTCCAAGCCAATTCCCGACTCCCCTCCCCAACTGTTGCGCTACTTTGACCTGCCGCGTGTGATGACCTCTTTGATCGTTGTGGCGTTGTTACAAGTCTGTGTGTCTTGCCACCCCTTCAATGGCTTGTTTTTTTTCAGACTATCGGCATAATTCTTTTCCCCCTCTTCGTTTTGCGGGTTTTATGCTTTATTCATTTGTTTGGCCCCTCAAAAGCCCTTTTTGAGACCACCGATGGCGCCTACACCAGCCTTGACTTGATCGGCTTGCTGCACCCCGGCCAGCTGAGAGTCGACAAAGTCCTGCCCCGCCTTCATGCCCTGTGCTTGTAGTCTTTTCTTCTCGGCCATTGCCTTTGCCTTGAACAGGTATGTGCTGCGAATAAAGACAAAGAAGGAAGAGCGAACCCCCCGCGATGGATTAGTATATTGGTTTCTTTCTTACTTTCGGAGAACAATCAAAGCAATCACCAAATGGGTGATCTTCTACAGTCACAGTCTCCTCCATGTATAACTAACTTACCCAATCTGCTCGATATAAGGGTCCAGATGACCTTGCTCGTAAGCGTAGTAGAGGGTCGCCACGGCGATGATAAAGAGCAAGCAAACGACTAATGCCTCGATCATTTTGCAGGACTCTTCAGAGCGAATGATTCAGTGGCTTTGTTGTTTCGAGTGTGGATGTAGGTAATTAGAAATATGTCGATTATAGTCGGGTTAGGGGACCGAGGTATATCGTCTTGCGGGGCGTTTGATGGTTTCAATCTATGTTGATTGATTGTCTTGCCGATCGACTATTTGCTTTTCATGAGACTTATTATAACGTGGATGTACATGACCCGGATCAGGACATGACCCGGATCACTTTTCAAAACGCGTTTATTTCCAACC
>JAVHJQ010005124.1:2944-23968 GCA_031306095.1 Pyricularia sp. CD86 | reverse complement strand
AAAAAAAAAAAAAAAAAAAAAAAAACCCTCCGCTTAACCGGCACACCACCGCAGAATTGAGCATGTCTACCTCCGCCGTGCCAGTGCCGGCTCAACCTGCCCACCCCCGTTCCATTCTTCGTGGGCACAAGGCGCAGGTTCACGCGGCTGCCTTTGTGCGCAACAATGAGCGGCTGGTCACCGGCGATGCGGACGGCTTCGTCGTGGTTTGGGACCTCACAATCATGAGACCCCGGGCGGTGTGGAGAGCCCACGAGGAAGTCTTGCTAGGGATCGGCGGCTGGGGTAACGATAGACTCATCACGTAGGTCTCTCTCGCGGCGCAACGCATCGAGGCCGAAATTTCATCAGGCTAAGTAAAGATTATCGTTGTTCGTTTTTGTAGGCATGGTAGAGACAACAAGCTCATTGTTTGGCAGCTACGCGAGGCGGACGAGGACTCGCTGGCAAAGACGCTGCCCGTAGACCCGGCGGCTGAGGATAGACCAAAGCCCTGGCTGCTGTACATGCTTGAGATAAGCACCATGAATTTCTGCACCTTTTCTCTCTGTGAGATGTCATCAGACCCTTTATCTGAGGAGAGGGAGGCTCTTATTGCAGTTCCGAATACTTTGTCATCAGAAGCTGTGAGTCTGTTTCATGACTGGGAGTTCTAGCCAACGCCGGCGTACGGTGATTGACCCTGTTGCAGATTGACATATTCCATTTACCCTCCCAGAAACGTGAGAACACCATCAGACTGGGTCAAAACGAGGGCATGGTGATGGCCCTCGAGTTGTTCATCATAGATGGGTATTTTACAGTGGCAGTCGGCTACGAGAACGGCGTTGCTCTCGTGGCGCAACAGGCAGACAGATCGCAAAGTCCAGTAGGCACTTGGAACGTCAGGTATAGATCCAAAGCACACACGCAGCCGGTACTCTCTTTGGATGTGTCTCCGAGCAAAGACTTTTTTCTGACATCCAGCGCGGACTCTCTGTTGATCAAACACCCCATACCACACCCGCCGGCGAGCGTCTTGGGAACCACCAAGGGAAAGAGTACAATGTCAGAGGGAGACAACACCAATGTGATTGACTCGCAGCCGTCAGCCTCGGCGTCAAAGCCTCTCGACGCGCCCATGGTTCCCCCAACCACCCCTGGAAAGCCCATGTCTCTCCTCTCTGCTGCATTGGCCCGCGAGGCTGCAGGCGATTCGGCCGAAACCCCCACACGCCAAACAAACCAGCCACAAAACGCACCGTCTGAATCGACACCACTCAGCGAGCCGGTCAAGGTTCTCAACACCAAGCACGCAGGGCAGCAAGGTCTCCGGATCCGTTCGGACGGCCGCATCTTTGCCACGGCGGGCTGGGACTCCCGGGTCCGGGTGTACTCTTGCAAGACGATGAAGGAGCTTGCCGTGCTCAAGTGGCATCAGGTCGGATGCTTTGCAGTGGCGTTTTCTACCATCGACGCCGCCACGGAGAACCAACCTGGGGATGCACAAGACAGTCTGGTTTCTAGGCGGGGTGACGTCACGGTCAAGGAGAAGAGGATCTTACATGCAAAGTCGGCGCATTGGCTAGCTGCGGGGAGTAAAGATGGGAAAGTCAGTCTATGGGAGATCTACTGAGCGTAAGGGTAGCACAGCATGAGGTTCTGCAATGGGGTATTTAAAAGGTACCATCGTGCAACCTCTAGCAATCTTCCTTTCCCGTATTACAAATAATATTTCTTAGCAAGAATTAGCCTATCCCTGCTTCTAGTCTAACTCAGTCAAACGTTAATGACCAGGAAGAACCAATTGGATCTGAAACAAATATCCTATGTATCCCTTGCCGTTATCCTCGACTCGGCCCCAGGTTGTTGCTTATAATCTAGCACTTCGGCCAACTTCTTCAGGTGACCATTCGCCTTCATTAGCCTGCTATGACCGTGGCCTGTTTCCCCCAGATAGTCAGTCCAGTCACTAAGCTTAAGATTGCATAGCGAGGCACAGGCAAGCTCCAAAAGACCTTTGGCTGGCTCAGGAGTAGCCATTAGATGAGTGATCCAATATTCTGCGGCATAGCTGTGGAAGCTGTCTTTTTCGTCTTGGGGTTTCAACAAACGCATGTCATCATTTCGATCTATTGCTTGCCTCTGCCCACATGCTTCCGTGACTTGGCACGGCCCGTGGTCGCGGCCGTCTCGCAGCAGCCGCTCCAAGCATTTCCTAGCCAGGAGCTCATGGGACTCGGCCAGCGTGACAGGCGGCAAAGTATCCGTGAGGCGGGGATACAACCCAAGCAGAAAGTCTCTCGCCGACGAGTGGCAAAACTGGACCCGAGACCCCGACACGTTGACCAACGGCTTACAGAGCAACTGAATCCGAGCCGCGGCGTCGTCGCGCTGGGAAATCCCCAGAGCATCCACAAGCATCGACAAGGTTACGGGGCTCTGCGCTCCCAGAAGCAAGACCAGAACGGCCCTGCGCAGTCGCGTGTCGTGCTCACTGAAGTTTTCAAGCCTTGCAGTCTCCAACAGCATCCTCTCGTACGCGTCGTGGAGCCTCGGCGGACAGACCTCGAGCCGTATGTCGATCGCCTCTTCGTTCTTCACACTTTTTGCGTATTGAATGAGCCCCTTTGCCCACATGAACGAGCCGTCTGCCGTTTTAAGCACGCGCTTCTTGGCCCTCTCCCTGGATCCCGGGGGAAGCACCGCGTCGCGATCGTATTCCTTCAGGAAGACGGTCAGGACGTCGGACATGACCAGGTCTGGTTTGAGTTTTATGCATGGTGATTTTTGCATCAAGGCTTTGAGGGATGGCTCGTCCCGCGAGAAACAGGCCAGTTTGAGGTTTGATCGCTCCGTCAGCCCTAGTATTTTCCGCATGAGATCTTCCCCTGGACCGGCAGTGTCTTTTTCTGGAGATAAATTGCACTCATCCAGCGCATCGATGACGAGAAAGCAGGACTTTTGGCAGCAGATCAGACTCTCAAGCGCTCGCCATGTGCTGTCACTGGGTAGTTGATATTTTCCACACATTTCAAGCTCTTCATCACGACCCAGAATGCTGCTTATTGCAAGCTTGGCCTCCGTGCCGAAAGTAGTTTTGGGATGCAGCATCAGCTCCCCTAGGATGGACTGAAGGAGTTCGGCAGGGGCATTGGCCGTCGGTCCATGGCAAGTGTCGAACCCAAAGGAAAGCACCACATTTTTCTGATCGGCCTGCAAATCTCGCACTACAAGCTGCGCAAGACTGGATTTCCCGGTTCCTTGAAAGACACTCTGATATCAGCCAAGGAGTAGCCAGTACGGTATGCCTCTACGCTTTGATGCGGCATACCTGAATCACCACGGACCCAAAGCACCTCTCCTGATTGACTGGACCGCCATCTTCGGTATTTGACGTTTTCCGGAGACGTGGGCGGCCCGTGGCTGTGGGTTAGCCATGCTCCGGTTCCCGGCTCAGGCTGATTCTTTTTCCCAGTAAGAGGTCGGGGTTTGAGACTTCTGAGGACCTTTGGCAAACTGCCGCGCGCTATAAAAAGAAGAAAAGGTTGAATATACTAAGCAATGGATGCTGATTTGAGTTTGGAGTCGTTACCTTGATTTTCCTCAGGTTTCTCCGCCAACTGTGACATTCCCATTCCGAGTGATTGTGTGGCCACTATGGGTGGGTGCTTGCAGGTGGTATGATCTGTGTGCAGCCCAGAACTTGTGACACAAATGCTGGTCAATTCGACCTGCGCATATACGGCGTATAAGTACTAAGGGTATCTATCACCCAAAATAGCAGCTTTTGGACTCCGATCGAGCAAAATACCGTTCGTTGCACAAATTATAGGGTCTGACTTGGGGAATCAAGAGCAAAAACCAAGACATATTCTTTTGACTTGCGCAAACTACGAAAGTAAGTGCTTGTTACGTGAGACGCCTGCAACCCAACAAAAGATTGTTTGGTCGGCGGTGAAGGTCACAAGGGCGCCACTGTAAGCAAAGTGGCTTGCCATGACTGTGTCAAGACGATATTTTTTTTCGATGACGGGAAACCACAAGCAGCTGCCAAATTCAGACGCCTAGAAAAATTCGAGTTGCTTTTCTCGTCTTTAAAACGGCGTTAAAGGTCCGGAAGACAATGGCTCGCCATTGGCTACCCGCCCTTTGTTGGTGACAATGCGATTAATGGCATTTTTGTTTGAAAGTTGGGGGTACCACACCAAAGTTCGGCCGTCGAGTAAATCTAGACTTGTCAATTTAGCCCAAAAAATATGCGGTTGGTCGGTAAAAAATGGCGGCGGCCAAAAGCAGTAGTCGAAGCAGTTCCGAGGTGAACACGAGTTCCAGGTCTGCTGTGCCACGAATTGACGTCAAACATTTTGTGGTGTGCCTTTCCCGAGAAAAACCGTTACTTATGGTTTTCTTTTTGTACATCTGCACCAAAACACTGAAATTGCTGCATGCGGAGAACCCATATATCCAGTCGTGTCTGAGATAACTCTCGTATTATCGACTTTCCAGAGGAATTTCTGTGCGCAAATTCACGAAAGAAAATCCAGTCGAGCTCGCTGGTGGTTCAAATACTGAATATATGATTATTCAAATTACTGAGATTGAGCATGTTAGCTGGATTAAATAGCTCTCGCCCTACGATGGAGGTGGCTAGCCCGATCAGCGTCAGCATCACGGCGGCCTGGTCGTGCGACACAACCGACATGACGTCCAGCTGCTCGCAGATGATGATGATACCGTTTTCGCATGCCTTGAGAATCTGGCACATTATGATGTAGCCTATGTAGGTGTCGGGCGTGCGGAAGTGGATGAGCAGGGCGGTGGACCAGAGGACGACGGTGATGGCGGACACGGCGATCCATTTGAAGTGTTTGGCTAGGCGGATGAGGCTGGAAGATGGTTATTTTGGCGAATTCCGGCGACGAGAGTGCTTCAGGTGAGAATTCAAGCACTCAGGAGTAAGTTATATCAAATAGCCGATAATAGGACCCTATGTGCACGAGGCAATGGTGCAGATGTTGGAGATGAACCCGGTCTGAGAGATTGATTTTTGATGAACCACCTGCAGGTATGAGGAGAAATAGAAGTCCCGAGTTCTGCATTCGGGTGTCGGTTAGTGAGACCAAGAGGAACAGTATACTGTGAGGGGAATACGACTCACCCAGCGCTCGCGAAAAGAATACCCGCAGTCAGGGCAGCTCACAGTATGGTTCGGTCCTTGAGACACTCCCCCGGTGACACAGGCTGTGACTGCAAAGCTTTCTCCCAGAAAGCAAAGGCAACAACTGGGAAGAATCGAAAGATAATCATGAAAGGGTGTATGCCGACTTCCATCCGTACGGACTGTATAACATGATACTGAATGGCAAAGGAAGATGGATAAAGCCCCCACAAAGGAAATTATCATCCCCACGACTGATACGTGCCAAGTTAAGGGAATAGCAAAGCTGACTCCCAGAATCACACAAGCATGGCTATTCTTGGAAATAGCATACCTTCAAACTCATTCAGGTAGAAAATGATAGATTGCACCGATTGTCCTGCCGTCGCTTGCAAGAAGGGGAAGATGATGGCGAATGCATCAAACGCCCAGCGGAAACCGCTGTTCTCGAGCGAAAGCTCGGCGACTATGGGGCCCGTCAACGCATTTCCGATATAAGCGGTCGAGTTGAGGGTGTAAATGATAATGCGGTTCCGGAGCGAGGTCAGGTCCGAGATCAGAACAGATGGCCATGAGCCTAAGGCCTGGTCGGATAAGGGATGTTCATGTCAGTTGTATGGGTCTACTTGTTGATCGCGTGGCAGCACATAAAGACGCGCCAAAGGGCGTGAGACTGTGCACAAGAATGCAAATCCCTATGCGGCCCCAGGTGTCTCCTACTTTGGCCATGGGAATCCGCGCAACGCCGGAGTTGAGTTGTGCTACAATTTTCACCGTGGATAGCAGGCCATGTCGCGAGAATGCCGATGTGACATAGGGGCCGAGGTTGGAGTTTATGTTTTGCTGCATCGAGCGGCAGTAAGACGGGGGTTAGATCCTAGGTATATTGCCGCGTCAGGAATGGCTAATTCAGCCGTTAATCCTTCTTTTTCTTTGCCACATTGAAACGAGGGCCTAATACTGACAGCACGTCTGTCAACATGAGGTACTTAAAAGCCCACGCCTTGCTGATGGCTTGAATCTTTGCCGCGCCGTGCTGAAGCTCATCACCCTTGTTTACATCGTGCTCGTTTTTAAGGATAGAATAATCGACGCCTGCGGTCTTTTCCTTTTCGTGATAGGCTCGCTTGTCGCTGAAATTGTCCTTGAGGCCATCGGTCGGCAAGACGACCGGCATAGGGCTGACTTCCTTGGAGGTGGAAATCGACATGCCCTCGTGGTCAGACTACTCGGACACTTGCAAACAAGAGTGTTTGAAAGGAGAGCTCACGATACAGACCAGCTGGGCAAGTAGATGACAGAGACAAAGGGGGAAGTAAAGGAGCTATATACTCAAGGCTGTAGCCAAAAATTATGACTAGCTAGGCATAATGTGATCCGGAAGCTGCAATGGTAAAAGCAAAGGTCTTAGTGCATCCAGAAGAGGCATTTTAGCCATCAGCCATTTGTCAAATGCTACCGTGAGTTGGGTTGCCCTACCACTATACGATAAAATGTGGCTCCGACCTGAAAATCATCTGCACAAACCTTTGGTTCGTGTCTGTCAAGCCCTAGGTTTGCTTCCTTCTCACAGGTGGTTCCTGGATACGAGAACGAGACTACTCTAGGTTTCCAGCTCCCGTATTTAGCCATATCAAATAGGATATAGAAAGATCATGTTTAGGCTCAAAGTCAGACCTTGGGCCGAACATGCTCACTTTACCGATAGTCCAGTATAAAGAAGCAAAAAAGAGTAAACGAGCTAGTAAACTCGTCAGAAGAATCACCACATACTGACTAAGTGGACTGACTGCCAAGCCATCAAATGTCCTTTCCCATCCGAATTATACAGGCTTCTTCTTCGCAAAAGCAATCAAAATTTCCCCTCAGTCTTTCTGAATGGAGAAATACCATGCTAGGAGGATCAGGAGTGGGTGTCGAGGCTGGATATGGGGGTCATCAGCGGGATCTGATAAGAGATTTCTCCGGGGGTTGATCGATAAAAGTGGAATCCTTTTGGATCTGATAACTTAAAAGGACGATGGATCAAGTATCCATGCAACCCCCTCCTACCTGTTTCCGAGTGGCTGGTGAAAGCCCTTTTGTATTTGCTGATGGAAAGTTGCATGGGGAAGCTTCTCAATGTTTACCAGGTTGATACTGAAATAAGAGAAGCCTGCGGGAATAAGATATGAAGTTGAACAAATGCGGGATTGTTTGCCGATAGGTCTATATCAAGAGTTTGCGAGTCTTTCTAACCCTTCCAGCATGCATCCATCAAGCAATAATACATACAGGCATCTCACTGTTAAGTTGTGTTTGCAGACAGGGCATTTCTTTTTTTGGGGCGGTTTCCCGTAAGAATATCCTCACATGACATCAAGATCGTGTCTGAAGCGTCCGTCCATGTGAAAGTTCTTTCTTGCCTTTGAGGTCAAACATTAGGTAGAGAGGATATTTGGCACATTTTGGCTTATAAAATCTGTTCCCTTTTCTGTTTGGGGACGGATTGCCAGCCAGTGAGCCTAGAAACACCTTCAACCGTGTAATCTATGACCTGCCTCTCGAGTGAGTACTACGAAAGGTACCCACTGCTAGGTAGTCTGTAGACCGATTAACTTTGTTTAGCACAAGATGAACTGGTATGGGACAATAGTGTGCTGCTGGTTAGTTGGGCTATGCAGGTGACAAAGCTTTTGTGCGAAAAGAGGGAGAAAAAAAAATGCCTACAGGAAAAAGAGCTGCCCCGATTGTACGGGATTTGATGGTTACTAGATTTCTTGGTACCATGCAAACAAGAAATTCAATCAGTGACCAAGTCGTATTAGGGGCAGCCGACATCGGCCAAGGTTCGTTGGTGGGAGCCACGTGCCTTACGGGCGCAAGCGAATATCGCCAAGGTGAATTGAGTTTTTCTCCTAGCAAGGCGAATCAAAAAGAAAGTCTCGCCCGGGACTAGCACGGAATCAATCTAGACTGAGCTAGGTCTAGATAGAAGCTTACATCAAATATGCACGCACGCGAGAGCTAACATACTACGAAGGAATTACTAGGTACCCAGATTGGTAGGGAGGCATGGAAATGTGACTTTTAATATTAGCTATTGTGTAAAGCACCAACAATACCAATGCATCTATCTAGGACAAAAATAGGTTAGACTCACACATATACCGTAGTTTTGCTACTAAAACTTCGAACCTATCAAGGTGTTGCACTATCGCAACAAAAGATTGGCTGGCCTTTGCCTGTCCATATCGGTCCTTCCAAATCCACAACAAACAAGCCACCAGCGGCAAGCGGCAGTTGACATCTCGAGGCCCACAATTTCCCGTGGTCAAGAAAGTCACATGAGAAACGGGGAAATGAGTACGGTCAAAGGTTAACCGAATGCGCTGAGGTCATCTATTGGTAGAGATAGAAAAAAAAAAGCGCAGACAAATATCTAAAGTGGGATGGATGAACGGTGTATTTGATCCAACTTTTCTACCTAATGTGGATGGCAAAGAATTGACCACATTGGACCCTAGAGACAAATCCATGGCGCTTAGAAGTAATTGCAGCTGATACCTCAGCCTATGAGATGTCGTCGACATGGGGTACAGCGCAGGTGGAGACAAACGGCCACCATCTCTCCAACACACATTGGTCAGCCAAGATTGGATTTTCAAGCCAATCCAATGCGTGCAAGCGCCGACATGTTCTTCCTCCCCCAGAGTACCGCGCCACTTCCGAACCTGAAAGCATCAAATCAGCTCCCAACCACCCCATCCATCGGACTCGTGCTTATTCGGCCGAACGTTGGTGGACAGGCAAGCCAGGTTACACTGAGCAAAAGGCGAGAAAACCCCTCAGCTCAACGCCTAGAAGCCCTGGGCAGGACCCACGGAGGAGCGGCGTTGATCACGCGGCCGTGCGATGTAAGCGTCTGCATTGGTGGCTGCCGTCACGGCCTCGGGAATTACTCAATGGCGGTCGCCCAAACTGGCCAGTGACGTCCAAGTCTGATCCGATAGATCTCTCAGCTATAGCGCAAGAGGTTCCTGGTCCGTCCCAATCAGGGTCCATTGCTTTCTGATGGAGTAGCGTCCGGGATGATTGAGGAGTCTGGGGGATCGGGGGGGGGCGCTTCATCGGCCACTTACACTGGACGCCGGGCTCTATTTCCTGTATAGGTTTTTTTTCCCGCACCCGCTTTTGTACATCAAGGTAAAGATAAAGAAAACAAGAACATAGTTTCTTTAAAGAAAAAGAAACCTGCCTCCATCCTTGGGGGAAAACCCACCCTTTATTGCTCTTCCTTGGTTTTTGACCTTTGTTTCCTGTTGCGCCCCTCTTGACTGTCTCACTCTGTGCTACCACACGCCCATCGAGAAGTTGGTTTGAACCACCTCGGGCAGGCAGGATTGGTCGCATTGTACGGTACTCGACGCGCCTTACCAGTCAACACAGGTTCTTCAACGACTCGGTTCTATCCAATGCTGCGCCAGTAAGAGACCGTCAAGGTCGAAAAGCCGGATCGAACCCCGGTGGCCCAAATCACAGTCAAAACAAGACAAAAAGGAAAATACCGAAAAAAAGACAAATCCCATCATGGGGTTGGATTGGAACTCGGGCATGCAGCTGGCCTGCGCCATGTGGGCACTGACGGCCATGTCCCTGACTCTGGTGGCCCTGCGGCTGTACACGCGGATCCGCATCATCAAGTTCGTCGGCGCCGAGGACCACATGTACGCCTGGACGGGGCTGTTCCTGCTCCTCTTCACCTGCTCCATCCAGGTCGGCGTGCACCACGGCCTGGGTCGCAGCTTCTGGAGCCTGGGGCTGGACGACTCGAGCGACGCCATCTTTTGGACCTACGTCGCAAACACCTTTGCCATCACGGGAAACGCCATGGCCAAGCTCTCGATGGGCCTGTTCCTGCTGCGCGTCGTGCAGATCACCTGGCAGCGCATCGCCCTCTGGGTCCTCATCGCCATCACCGCCGGCACCTCGATCGCCCTCACTATTATGCTGTGGAACCAGACGACGCCTGTCAAGGCGAGCTGGGATCCACTGCGGACGCCGGGAACTTGGAATATACAGATCCAGCCGTTGAGTGTCGGCCTTGGAGGTTTGTCGCCCGCTTTCCCCACATTCTGAGGTGGTATTTCTTTTAGGCCAGTTAAAGGGGGGGGGTAGAACCGGGTATTTGATTCTGACTTTGAAATCGATAGTTTGGTCGAGTGCTTGTGACTTTTTCTTTGCCATATTCCCCTGGCTGTTTATATGGTCCTTGCGCATGCCGCAGAGGGAGAAGCTCATGCTGGCTGGAGGCATGAGTCTGGGGGTCATGTAAGTCTTTCTTGTCTACGTTGTTCTTGCTCTGATATAGAGTGTTGAGGGGGGACTTGGACTAACCAAGAACTTTTGTCAACAGCGCTGGAGTTTGTGGCATCGTCAGGACGGTCGTTCTCTCCAAGCTCGATGTATTAAACTATACCTTGAACTTTGTTCCATATTTCGGCTGGGCCGGCGCCGAGATCGCAGTCGCCATGTTCTGCATCGGCATCCCAACCCTGCGACCACTCTACATGAAGAAGCGTCACGGCGTGACGCACGAAACCGTCAGCAACAGGAACAGAAGCGGTCAGGCCCCGACCGGGCAAAGCGACGATAGACTGCCCCGCTTCACCATGATCCAAACCAAACAAGAGAAGGGCGGCCTGGCCAAGACGACCAGCCCTTCCACGATCCCAACAACCTCAACAACATGCTCCTCCGAGCACGACCTAGAAGCCAACAACTCCGCCCTCGACGACAGCAGGGTCCTGGCCGCAGCCGCAGCCGCCATGTCCAAGCCGATAGACCTAGAAAGCCGCGCCGCATCCCCGGCGGGGAGGGACTACCACCACAACGGTCCGGTCAGCCCGACTACGCTGCAGGCGATGAGGCTGGCCGCCTTCACACGCTTCCCCGATGCCATGGGCCACATGCAGCCGCCCGCGAGGCCCGTCGCGGCGCACGTGCGGACCGTGTCCAACAATGCAATACACGGCCACGGCAGGCGGCGCGACGACGACGTCGGTGCCGGTACCGCCGTCGTCAGGCCGGCGACCTCGCACACTCGCAGCTACAACGGCAGCGTCGCCAGTAGCCACACCAGCCACGACAGGCTGCGGCGGGACGACAGCGTCGATCTGATCCTGGGCTTGTATGACCACAACCAGAGGGCTCAGGGCGCGAGGCCGCCGAACGGGCCCCCCGGCGACAGGAGGGGGATATGGATCACCAACGAGGTGCATATCGGGAGGGAAGATAATATCAACTGGCCGTTGAGGAGTTAATATGGCACCCTCATACCCTATGGTCAACATATAAAAAGAAAAAGGTTATTAATTGTGCAAAGGGGCCTGTCGGTCTCATGCACTTCCGACATTTTTCTGCCTGTCTAGACACTTAGATGGAGAAGGTTAGATGTGACAGATGGATGCGACGCAAGTCGCCGTCGTTTCAATGGTATTTTGCCATTTTGTTTTTTTTTCTCTCTCTGGCGTTCAAACCAGACATTGTGTGCCCTGGGCTGGATCAGGACGCTTGCTCACGCAGGGCAGATATGGACTACTGATCTGCCCCAAGCACCTATTTCCTTTGTCCTCAGAGCCTCCACGAGTTTAACGGTCGAGACTTTGATACCCCTAATTTAGCTTCTATTATGTACATAGTATATGCGATACCATTTTCTTGCAATTCCGTTCTATATACTTGGCCAAGCATGCATCTCCAGTAAGATCTCACTACTGCTGCCAAATCGGGCTACCATATAAATCCTCGGGCGGCTTGCTACGATGATGAAAAGCGGTGATCAGAAGATTGACCACAAAAAGAATGAGAAAAAAAATTCAACTTGACAATAATACAACCGGTCTGTGTGACCACTGGATCCCGCCGTCGAGAAATGGTGCACTCTTGCCAGTCCCAGGCATATGTCCCCCCTACTGTCACATTGCTTCGGGCAGTGGCTGAGCGATAGGAGAAGGAACACAACCACTGCAGTGCCGGCATTTGTGATCATACAGAATAAGCCTGTCAAAGAATGCGATCAAGACGTCCTCTGTGTCTTTCGGGGGAGTGTCCTTCCATAACTCTCGGCTGATTTGCAATCCGGACGATTCATTTTGTATTGAGTTGCGCCGAGCAGCTAAATCGGGGCTTGTTAAATACCGGGTAGGCAGTGGGGGAAACCCAAACTAGGCATGCTTGGTAATCCGCAGGTTGACCATCATTCAGTCCAACGAAAAACTGAAGAGGGAACGGGTCGGCTTTATCCGCATTGAATAAACCCTGGCCCTGATATGTTGATCCCCGAAACAAGGAATAGTCCTTAGCTAATACCCGTTGCAAATAGAGTAAAAAAGAAGATGTGAGTTTCATGTCGTGATAAATAGGTGGTTACTGGACTAGAAACAATTTACTTGACTGAATTGTTTTAGAAGTTCTGCCATGGCTCGGACCATTTGACGGTACAGTAGGCCCCCTGGGGCATATGCAATCGCCGTTGTCGTCATCCAGTCCTGGCGCAGGATTCAAGGGGCCAAAGTTCTGGGTCGCTGCCGGGCTGTCGGGTATCGGGGAACTTAATGCGAGATCCAACAAAGGATAATGGCATAGAGTTTTCGGCAATTCCATTATTTATCAATTCATGGAAAGGTTCAATGTCTTCATATTAATCACGCCAATTCCTTGCATGGGCCCTGGCAGCAGGGCAAGCCAAGGTTGACTTTGCGGTAAAGAACCTCCTCCAACTACCGAGTAACAACCATGTCCAAGATCCCCCTCGCGCGCTATATCTTCCAGCGCCTCCGGCAGTACGGCGTCGACCACATCCACGGCGTGCCGGGCGACAACCTGCTGCAGGCGCTGGACCACATCGCGCCGGCCGGGTCGCGCTGGGTCGGCTGCTGCAACGAGCTGAACGCCGCCTACGCCGCCGACGGCTACGCCCGCGTGCGCGGTGTGGGCGCCGTCTTCACGACCATGGGCGTCGGGGAGCTGTCGGCCGCCAACGCCGTCGCGGGCAGCCAGGCCGAGCGCGTCCCCGTCGTCCACCTCGTCGGCGTCCCCTCGCGCGCGAGCATGGCCGCCCAGAGCAGCTACCCCAACGTTATGCATCATACCCTGCAGCCGGGCGGAGGCCTCGAGCCGTTCCGCGAGATCGGCAGGTTGCTGACCCAGGGTCGTGACGAGTTTCGCTCCAGCGCTTCGGTGTACGGAGAAGTCACGGCAGGTGATTTTGCCGCTACGTTTGATTCGATGTTGCGAAGGAGTTTTGTCCAGAGCAAGACTATGTATTTCCCGTTGCGGGCCGACTTGGTAGATGTAGGAGTTGATAGCAGTTGGTTGGAGAAAAGCCTCGACGGTGGTGAACAAGGATTGAGAAGTATAGACGAGGGGACTATCTCAAAATCCCTACGTGAAGCCAAACAGCCCGTGATTTTGGTAGATCGGGGTCTTGGAATCGATGCCCTCAAAGAGGAAATCAACGAGTTAGTACGCATCTCCGGTATCCCCGCATTCTGCATGCCCTCGGGAGCCGGCATGATCGACAACAGCCTACCCAACTACCACGGAGTGCACTCAGGCCCCTTTGGCCGGATCAACTCGATGGACTATGTAAATTCTTCCGACTTGGTCCTCGCCTTTGGTCCCATGTTCTCCGACACCAACACATTCGGGTGGAGGACGGTTCCAAAGGCATCGGCAGGGAACCCAAACATGAAGCTCATGATTCTAGCGTCGCATACCACCCGCCCAAAGAGATCCATCACCAACCCAGCAAACTCAATAACGCTTGAAAACATCACCAGGGAGACTCTCCGCAGGGCGATCGAGATGATCAAGCGAAACCCAATCCGCCCCAGAGCAGCCAGGCTCATAAAAGACTGGCGCGACGTCGGGAAGCCCAAGGCGCTGCACGCCGACGAACCCATCACCCAGACGTACCTCTACGATAAACTGGGCACGTACCTGCGGCCCGACGACACGATCCTCCTCGGCAACGCGACGCCGCTCCTGGGCGCGCGCGACTTCTTCCTGCCCGAGGGCGCACGCGTCATCGCCTCGGGCCAGTGGTTCTCCATCGGCCACATGCTGCCCGCGGCCATGGGCGTGGCGCTGGCCAAGCGGGGTATCGAGGGCGTGCGCGGGCGCGGACGGACGATCCTGCTCGACGGCGACGGCAGCTTCCAGGTGACGGCGCAGGAGCTGAGCACCATCATCGCGCAGCGGCTCGACGTGACCATCTTCGTCTTTAACAATGGCGGCTACGCCTACGAGCGGCTCATCCACGGGCCCGAGGAGGAGTACAACGACATCGCGCCGTGGAGGTACCTGGACCTGCCGCGTGCATTTGGTGCAGATCGCGCCAGGGAGAAGTTTGGCTACGACACGCAGACGCATGCCGTGCAGACGTGGGGAGAGCTCGATGCGCTGCTTGGGGATGACAAGTTTTGCAGCGGCCTGGGGTTGAAGATGGTGGAGCTTTCACTCGGCCGCAACGATGTACCGGAGCGTTTTCGGACTCTGTTTAGGGGAGCTGAAGAGGATCCGCGGCTGATTAGAAACATTCGGAGTTGAATGAAATGGTCTAGATCAGTCTCGAGACGTATCGAGGCCTTCCGAAATAAAAGTTTCACGCCGGATGTGACATAATACGAAAACATGGTAGATAGTTTATGTGATGACAAGTACAGTTTCCCCTTATCATGGTCTGATTTGTTTTGTGGAGAAGTATACTTCTGGTTGATATAGATGAGTCTTTAGATTCATCAGCTAGTGCAGGAAATACCTAGGATTCCAAGTTCATATTCCTGTGTTCTCGGATCGTATTCTGAGCGTCATTGAACTTTGACTGTGATAATAAAAGGTCCAACATCTTACTTTTTTGATTAGCAAAAACTCATTTACCCCAACTCCATACTTGGGACTTTATGACTTACAGCTTATGATGGATATTCGATGCGTGCGTACTGTTGTTCCACTTTTAACCATGACTACTTGCCCATTGTCGCAAATTCAGTGGCCATGGGTAAATTCGAATGCTACCCATCTGGCGCTCATGCAAGGAGTATCGCGACCAGTTGAGGCGAATGAGAATTCGTCAGATGCGATGACAGGTTCATATCCTGAGCATCTGCTGAGATGTCCACAACGAACAATGAAACCCCGCTCAGAGGTTGGGTAAGAAATGTGCCTTGAACTTCTTATTCGCCCTGTCAATGGAGCGAAGCTGAAACTGCTCGCCATGAATATCAAAGACGAATTTGCGATCATTCTTATCCGCTGGCAGATTCTGAACGTCCTGATCTGGCCTTTTCGAGCCGTCCTCGTCCTTGCCATTCACGCCATCCGTACCCGCAAGAGGCACCTCTACTCGGAATATCGTACCCTCCTTGGGCACCATCTTGAGCACATTCTTCCGCGTGATAATCTCAAACACGAACCTGGAATCCTTGACGACGATACCCTTGATGCCCACCCTTCCGGGACAAGAGCTGCGCACGACCTCGACCTCGGCGCCGTGGAAATCCGCACTGGTCAACTTGGCCGCGGCGTTGACGCCCCCGCTGCGCAGATCCCCAGAGCCCAGAACCTCCCTGATGTAATCGAGCCAGAGCGCGTGCAGCGGCGCAAACGTCTCGTACCTCCGCGCCTCGCCCTTTGTCGGCAGCCGATACAGCCCCAGCCGCCGCCTCTCCCTGGCCGACAGCGGCTTCGGTCTGAGCTTCTTGGCGCGGTCCTTGGTCTTTTGCTGGCGGGCGGCGCGGCGGGCCTCGCGGGCGGTGGTGGCGGGAGGTGGAGAGTTTGCGCGCAGGCGGAGCGGGCGGTGCTGGATCTTTTCGGCGTAGATGCGGTCGACCGAGGGTGGGGAGTGGCCGCGGGAGAGGAGATTGCGCGTCACTGCTTCGGCGTTTGCCGACATTGTTGGGGCTGGGTGGTGGTGTTTTTTTCTCTGTATCTCTACTTTGTGTTTTGGGAAATGTTCGGACGGGCGTGGCGTGCACCTCAAGCTGGAGCTTTATTTAGCTCCATGAAAAATTATCGGGAGCTACTATTCGTGGCGCGCGTAATCGGTACTTTGAAGTGGATAATAGTTGTTGTTGCACTAGCGTAATTCCCTTGAAGAATGTGGGGGCGGGCCTCGATGGTGGGTACGTTGACTTTGTGCGGGCAGCGGGCAGGCAAGCAAGCAATTGCTGCAGGGGCCAGGGTTGGCACATGTCATTGCCAGCCTCGGTAACCAGCAGCAGCTGACCTAGCGACGTCGATGGTTGAATGAATTTCATTGCCAGAAAGAAAGCTCCGAGCCATGGCTTGCCGACTTGCTGCCAGACAAGAGACCGGACGAAGATTCGCCGACAATGAAGCGAGGCTACTGCCAAACTAATCGTGAAAGTGGACGGTCTTTTGTTTATTTTTAATCTAAATTAATTCTTCTGCTTTGATCCATTATTTGGCTCAGTACGCAAGCTTCAACTTCGATACCAGTAGGATTATGCGACCCCAGTTTCTGTGATCAACCAAAAGCTCCCCTCGTACCGAAACAACCACAAACGCAAGCTAAGCTTCAGCTTATGACACATTCTCCCCGCATTCGGCCCTTGGATATACAAAACAAAAACCGCGCGGCCAGCGCTCGGCATCGCGGCACTACAACATCCACGACCAATTGAAGCAACCCCGACCTGCGTTTGTCAACTCAACATGGTCAACGGAAACGATGAGGGTCGGGATTCCGCTCCCGACCTTAGGATTCTCGGGGACTCGATAACGCTCCAGCCCAGCGGATATGTCGAACCGCCAGCCGGAGCGCGTGATGCGGAGAAGGAGGAGGCTCTTATGAAGCACATGGCACGCTTCCGGTCCGAACCGCTCCAGTGAGTGCCTCTCGTCAAATTGGCGCCGTCACCCTATTGCGCATTGAATCTTGCTGCCCTTGACAGCCCCGGCGCATAAAAGAGTTCGTCCCAACACTCGTTCGTCCACAGCTAACCCGGGTTGTGCCGCACCCCCCGGCAGGTTCCTCCGCGAAGTATCCCTCTACGTTTCCGGCACCGGATGGCGCGCCTACGATGACTTTATCGGTCAACCAATTTTTTACCCGGGCTTCTCGGAACAGATGGCCGCGCAGGTCCTCTCGGCCCCGCTCCTCCGCTCACGCATCTCTCAGCTCGCCGAGAAGCGGCTAGCCAACGAGGAGAAGGAGGGATGGTTCCGCAAGGGCGACTCGGACTATGAGGTCCGCCGAGCGCACCGGCGGGCCGAGCTCGAGACGTGGCTGCAACAGGTTGCTGAGAAGTGGACCGACAATATGATCTGCAAGTTCGAGAGCAAGATGTTCATCCGCAGCGCCTACTACATGGTCACACAGCTGCTCACACGCGCCTATCATCAGGGCATTCACGTCTCCAGCGAGGAGGTTCTCAGGCTGAGAAAGGTCGCACAGGAGGCGGAAAAAAAGAAGAGGAGCATAATCTTCCTACCATGCCACCGCTCCCACGTCGACTATGTCTCCTTGCAGCTCATCTGCTACAGGCTGGGCCTTGCTCTTCCCGTGGTGGTTGCCGGCGACAACCTCAACTTTCCTTTGGTGGGGAGCTTTCTGCAGCATGCGGGCGCCATGTGGATCCGTCGGTCCTTTGGTGACGACCAGCTATATACTACCTTGGTGCAGACCTACATTGACACGCTGCTGCAAAATGGTCACAACTTTGAGTGTTTCATCGAGGGTGGCCGTTCCCGCACTGGCAAATTGCTGTCACCAAAATTTGGAATTCTCAACTTCATTGTCGACAGTGTACTTTCAGGGAGGACGGAAGACGCAATCATCTGCCCTGTCAGCACACAATATGACAAGGTCATCGAGACCGAGGGTTATGTTACAGAGCTTCTCGGCCAACCTAAGCAAAAAGAGAACCTGGCTGATTTCTTGACTGGAGGCTCGTCTGTGTTGTCGCTCCGACTCGGCAGAGTAGACGTACGCTTCCATGAGCCTTGGAGTCTACGTGGTTTCATCGATGAGCAACTGTCAAGGCTTATTGGCATCCCCAAAACTATTGGCACAGACATGACCAAGGAAATCACCCCTGCCGTCAGGCAAAAACTACTCCGCACACTCGGCTACAAGGTTCTGTCGGATATCAATGACGTCTCCGTTGTCATGCCCACTGCTCTTATTGGTACCGTGCTCCTGACTCTACGAGGACGTGGTTGCAGCAAAGGAGAGCTCATACGGCGTGTTCAGTGGTTGACTGCACGTGTGAGATCCAAGGGTGGTCGGGTTGCACACTTTGGCAACGTCTCGCTGAATGAAGTCATTGAGCGTGGACTTGACGTGCTGGGCAAAGACCTCGTCGGCAGGATAGACGGTCTCACGGAACCTGTCTACTACGCCGTTGACCGCTTCCAGTTGTCCTTCTACCGCAACATGACCATCCATCTGTTCATCGCCGAGGCTCTGATCAGCGCGGCCATGTACATCCGCGTAAAGCGTGGTGGCGGTCCAGAGATTCAGGATATTTCGTACACCGAACTGCACGACCATGTCCTGTTCTTGTCATCGTTGTTCCGTGGCGAATTCATCTTCTCGGGCGAGGGCTTGACGGTGAGCCTGGATAAGACGTTAAAGAGCCTCGAAGCCGAGGGCGTCATCGTATTGCGACGGACTCCAGACGGCGTGGTGGACAAGGTCGGTCTCTCGGACCAAGAAAGGCAGGCCAGTCGTGAGAATTACGACTTTTATTGCTTTTTGATATGGCCATTTATCGAGTCGAGCTGGCTTGCGGCCGTTTCGCTGATGGGATTGGCGCCACCACCCGGAGCAAGCTCGGATATATGGTTTGAGTTTGCAAAGGCGCTAAACAGCGCGCAACTGGTAAGTAACTCTCCTCTTACATACTCGTCGCCTACCGCCCAACAGCATCTAACAACAATTCAACACAACAGCTCGGCAAGGATCTCTACCACCAAGGTGACCTGAGCTACTTCGAGGCAGTCAACAAGGAAACACTCAAAAACTCCTACCAGCGATTCGAGGAGGAAGGAATAATCCAGATCGTCAAGTCTAAGGACCCCAAAATTCCCCCACGGCTCCGGCTCAGTCCGGACTGGACCCCGCAGCGCGACCCCACGACGGGCGCACTCACGCCATCTGGCCGGCTGTGGGACTTTACAGAAAAGATCGCATCGAGCAGGCGAGAGGGCAAGAACCGCCGTGACGGCGCCACGGTTAGCACCAGGGTCCTCAGGCTGACGGATCTCTTGGGCCAGAGGCTCTACAACGATACGATCAACGGCGAGGGCAAGAAGGGATCGGCGCCGGCTCGGCTGACAAACGAGGAGAAGGCGTCGCTCAAAAAGACTGTCAAGGTGGAGAGGAAGCGTAGGACGCTGGAGAACAGGGCGCGGCTATAGGGGCTTTTAGGAGGCGTTACTTTGGTATTGTACAGCGTGGTGGGTGGCGCATTGTTTTGCCGGATTTTTCCTTATTCTTTTTTTTCTGTAGCATTATGGTTATGAACTGAGAACAGCCATATATAGGCTGTTGGACAGCGAGTCTGCTGCTGATGCATGTATTAAAAAAAAAATGGTTCCGTAATACCTCTTTTCTATTTTCCGCTGATGCCCTGAACGCCCAGAAAAAAAATTCTATCTCTATGCAAACAAGTCTATTTTTGTACAGGATTCAGAATTATATTGTCAATCAGCCGCACGGCCGGCCCGCCACTGTGGCCAAGGTCTTCACCAGGCTGCGGCGCCTCTACGGGTAGCATCTTGACGGCGCCGCTCAGCACGGCTCCCCTGGACGGGTCGACGCTGTCTATCTCGACCATTGTGTCGGGATCGGCCAGGGAGATGTAGTCGACCTCGAAGACGACCCTCTCCTCGGGCGAGAGAGCCATCTGCGCCGCCAGGGTCTCCCTCGTCACCGCCTCGGCCGGCCCCAGTATCTCGGCCCTGGTAAGACCGCCAGCCTGGTACGCGGCCTCGGCGGCTCGCAGGGCGCGGTTCAACACGGTGGCGGCGCGCCTCCTCCTCGCGCCGAGGTAGACGTTCCTCGAGCTGAGGGCCAGGCCGTCGGCCTCCCTGACAGTGGGGCCGATGACGACCTTGGTGTCGAGGCAAAAGTCGCGAACCATGGCGCGGATGACGACGGTCTGCTGGACGTCCTTCTGGCCAAAGTAGACGCGGGTGGGCTGGACGATGTTGAAGAGCTTCATGCAGACGGTGGCGACGCCGCGGAAGAAGGTCGGGCGCGTGCGGCCCTCGAGCAGCTCGCCCACGGGGGTCAGCGTGACGAAGCTGCCCTTTGAGTCTGGCGCCTGCCCGGGGAAGCCCGAGGGGTACATGGTCGGGGTGGTCGGGGCGAAGACGGCGGTGACGCGGCCCAGGTTGCCGCCGTCGTCGGCCAGGTCCCGGTCCAGGCGGCGCAGCAGGGCGCAGTCGGCGTCCCAGGTGGCGGGGTAGCTGTCTAGATCCTCGGCCAGGCCGAACTGCGCCGGGTTGACGTAGATGGACACGACGACGTGGTGGTTCTCGCGCGCGGCCTGCCGGATCAGCGACTCGTGGCCCGAGTGCAGCGCCCCCATGGTCGGGACCAGGCCGACGGACCTCTGGTCGAGCATGTGGGGTTTCCTCCAGCGGCGGACCGAGGGGACGGTGCGGATGACGCGGATCGGCGTCGACGGGATCTTTTCAAACGTCGGCTGGTCGGGGGACGAGCTCTTGCAGGCCATCGTGCGGGTTTGGGCCCTGCCGGGCTGTGTTGTGTGGTGTGTTGCTGCGAACGGGGCAGTGAGGGTCGAGGTGCGCCGTGACACGAGGCGTAGGGTCTGGCGGCCGAGGAGAGGTGCGATGACGATGATGCGGCC
>JAVHJQ010005116.1:0-11623 GCA_031306095.1 Pyricularia sp. CD86 | reverse complement strand
CATATAAATGACAGAAAGAAAAGTGAAATGTGCGAAATCAAAACACTTAACAAACACAATACATATATGCAAACGCGGTTTCTGCTATTCGCATGCTAATATTAATCAACGCCAACGTCCGAATCGCCTCTCGCCCGGCCGGCTGTGACCGGTGACTTCGGGCCCATGGCGCTGGTGCCCCTGAGCAGGCCACTCGCACCTCCGCGACCCCAATCCTTGTCCGGCCGCAAGCCGGGCGATCTCCTGTCCGTCGCAATGTTATTGGCCGTCACCACTGGGGCCGCAAAGTCCTGCTCAAGAACGGCATTGTCTTCGTCGTCGTCGTAGTCGTCTTCGTCGTCGTCATCAACGAGGAGATCGTCCCGTCCCTTGGGCCCGAGGCGGCGCATGGAAAGAGACGCCGGCGGGGGTTGAGACGGTGCCGCGTCCACGTATAGGTTCGGATCCCGGCCGAGAACCCGGTCTGCTTTGGAAGGCATGCGGGCGCCGGCAACCGGGCTCTTGTTGTAGTGCCTGCCAGCCCCACCAGGCACCGGGGAGGCTATGTTGTGGAATTCGTCGTGCGTCCGCTGCTGGCCGTTCTGCGCGTACACGGGCGCTGATTGTGACGTTTGGCTCCACGGTGGCGGCGCAGCGTCGTGTGCATCGTCGGGCATGCCCCAGCCGGCGGCGCGCTCCCTGGCGCGCTGCTGCTCCCGCTCGAGGGCGAGCTTGTCCCTCGCCTCGATCCACTTGGGGCTTGGCTCCCAGGACCAGCCGTCGCCGGTGGTAGTGCAGATGGGGAGAGGCCAGAGCCAGGGGTTGTGGCCAAACAGGTGGAGGTAGTTTCGGCGGACGCCGAGGTCGAAGACGTTGGGGAGCTTGGCGCTGTCCTGCTCGTCGAGGTACTCGTCGTAGCGCTTGCGGGCACGATACCGTTCCAGCTCATCGTACGTCAGGCGGCGGCCCATCTGGCCCTCTGGGCCGGGAACCTCGCTGTAAAGGGCACCGTTGCCGTCTCGCTGGGCAAGGGTCGAGGGCGTTTGACCGCCACTGCTGGCGTAGTCCTCGCCCTCCTCGGGCCGTGTTATCCCCGGTGCGATGTTCTCGTGCATCTCGAGGATCTGCTGACCATAGGCCGGCAGGGGAATGCCGTGGCCGCTGTGCTGGGCGTCGTAAGCGTTCCTGAGAGACTTGCGCAGCGGAGAAAGGTAACGTGTCTTCTCGAGGCACTCTATGGTGGTCTGGCCGCGGCCAACCAGTACGAGGTGCCAAATGGTGAAGGCGCCGACCACGAGGCCGATGATGCCCGAGATGACGCAGAGCATGATGTAGTTTATCGGCATCAGGTCCTGGACATAAGTGGTGTCCAGCATGATCTCGTTGTAGGTCCACATGCCCGAGACGGCAAAGGCGTACCAGCAGAAGAGTGTCGTATAGATAAGGAAAAGGATGAAAGCCTTGTGGTTTCGTAAGCCCACGCAGGTGGCAAGCCAGGGACAGTGGTGGTCCATCTTGAGAACGCAACGACGACATGTAGAGCAGTGGTGCGATCGGTCTGGCTTACGGGCCTGGCACTTTTTACAGAAGCGCAGCTCGCCGTTGGATTTCACCGTGAAGGACGTCGCCGACGGGGCGCGGGCGGTAGGAAGTGCGCTGTAGCCATTGTTGTCGGTTGTGCTACCTGGTGGCGTGAAGACGGCCGTTGTGTATGACCAGTTGAGAAGGAGGTAGAGAATGATGCCGAAGAGGGAGGATGTTGTGCCTAGATATGTCGAGGCCGCCATAGTTAATACTTGATTCACCGTTTGGGGATGTCGACCACCAGGGGCGAAGCGATAGGGGTCGAAAGACATACCTATCCAGCTGGAAGACGTCTTGGATGATCCTATGCTGATAATCACCCAGACTCCCCATGTTGTGAGGCCGTATACAAAAGCTAAAGGAGAAAGTCCCAGGCAGGTGCAGCAGCAGCGCTCGATTCTCCGAGCCAGGCGTGACATGGCGTTCGTCGGAGGCTCACACGACGAGGACGCTACATCCATTTAGAAATCATGCGAGAAAAGAATTACGGATGTCACCTCATCAGAGCGGTGGATATCAGGGATTGCCAGCGGCCTGGGCCCCGCGAAATCTTTGTTGCGGATTATAGGCAGGGTATGGAATTGGGGGGAGTTCTTTTTTTTCTTCTCTTTTGGCTTGTTGTAGTCACGTAGTAGGAAAATGTCAACCCCTTTATTGGCTTTTTCTTTTTTTGGGTTCGGATGAGCTTGAATTGAATGAAAGTGAAATGAAATCGAACCCACCTGCATGCAAGGCAAAGGACGGAAGGGAAGGGCTGCGGGGAGCTAACGCGCGTTATGTGTCCCCAGCTCCACAGTCACCCTGGTTTTGGTTCAAGGCCCCACTTGCCCAGTCTAGGTACACTCGCTCACTCTACAGTAAGTAGTGTTGGTGACTTGCCCTTATCCCCTGGGTAGAGCGAGAAAGTCTGCGCAGGGTACAACCGATACGATACATATTGCTGTCATTTACTATTGTATGTATGATGGGAATCATGCGGATAAACATTAAAAACACAGTATACTGTAAACAGAAGTAGGTAGATTACTGAAAGCTAAAAAAATAACAATATGTCTCCGGTTATGACATCTTTTCCCCCGTCTTCGCCGTTCAGTTCTAGAACCCCAGAGTTCATCATGGCCGTTGAGCAAATCTGATACCAGCCGTTCGGACTCGCCCTCAGTTCTTCGCCTCCCCGTCGCCCGCCTTCTCTGTGTCTTCGGCTGCTTTCCGTAGCGCTGCCAGCCTAAGCTGATTGCGTTTTCCCAGGATACGAAGGGTGTTTTCGCGCTCTATCTGCGTCATGTTGGGCCAGTTGGCCACCCGCGACATGGTCCCATCTTGATTTACGACTATTGGTCCCAGGTGGTCGAATGACACTGAGCCGCCCTGGGCGTTGAGCTGCTTTACCCCATCATTCGTACTGGTCGATTGATCAGACGTTGGGGGTAGTGGAAGGGGCTTATGTTGTTGCTCTACCCCATCGCCTCCCTGTTCTGGAGCAGGACTTGAATTGGTGGTGTTCTTCATGTCTGCCATGCTGTGTTGGAGGCGGCTTTGCTGCACGTCGAAACGTTTTGCTGTGATGATGCGGCGAGTTGGAACTGAGGTTGCTCGGCTGAGGAATTGAAGAGATCTTAACATTGCACCTGGGACTAAGAGGAAAGCCCTTCGACAAATATTCTCTTTTTGATATTCTGAATTTTTGCTGTCTTATTGAAAAGATCTTGAAGTGGCTCGTCTGTTCGTGTAGGCTTTGGATTTCGCGGTGGAGCCTGAAAGAATCAATCGACCAACCCCATCCAAGGAACAAAGTTCCATCGTTTTCCAAATGTCCGACCAAACTTCTGGTAATTTCGACCTCTGCTAATACGTGTCTGTACACACAGAGTTCTTCATATTGAGCCCAAGAATAAGACAACAATTAATCTGCTGAGAAAAGATATGTTTAAAAGCATCCTTTCGTTTGACCAAATGGGATGGGTGGAATAGAGCTAGTGTCGTGAAACAGATACTACCTACCCTGCATCAGCGCGAGCAGTAGAAATCAAGCTGTCCTTGGGTGACAAACACTAACAATCTTTGACGCATCATGGGAAATAATTCGGTTGTACAACGGTGCAGCCTCGTTTGGGTTTCAACCACCCAATGACCGTGATCTAAAACGGCTTGGAAGTTTGACTGCTTAGCTTGTCATCTGCGGCGTTTGCTATTTGTTGGCCTCGCAACCATACAGTAGATACCATGAAAATAGGTTGAACCCCGATGCATACAACGTGCCCTGTCCTCTGCTCCCAAAACCATATCTGCCTTTGATGACGTGAAGCCCGTTGCCTTTCAACTGCTGATCATATGCTTACATACTGTACAATGGCGGAACCTCCAGAATCCGTAGCTACCACTCATTACTAAGGGGTGATAACATCGACGTTCAGCTCCTCCATTAGCAGTCCACTGAGTGTGGATCCGTCCCTAAGATAGACCCAGTCACCCAAACCGGTGCCCTCCTTCTGGTTCTGTCCATCGCCGATGATGACATAGTCGTACCTCTTGGGGCCGGAGACGGGTGACGACAGCCAGATCTGCTTGTTGGGCGGTTGCTTGTTGATCACATAAGTTCCCAGCGGCGGAAATGTCAGCGTCAGGACGCCAGACTTGAAGTAAAGAGTCAGCAATCACTATGTAAGGACTGAAAAGAGGGCTTGGTAACTAGAGATTCATTCGCTACTCACCGAGTACTCAACATCGACGTCAGGGCGCTGCTCTGCCACATCCTCGAGCTTGCTCAAGACAATGTCGAGATACTCATCCGCAATATCGTGATACTCCGATTCCTCAAGCGGAGCCGGTGTCTTTGGGACATAGGTTGATTGAACTGGCTCTGTTGGCTCCGGGGTCTCCGAATCTGGCTGAATACCCTTCCTCCGGCTGGCCGTGGCGGTGGCAACCGATCTGTACAAATTGAAGGGACCGGTGTTGACCTTCCTCAGGACAGGGACTGCAGTGGGCAGAAGTGGTGCCCGCTGAGCAATGGCAGCATTCTGAAGCACGCCACGGCGGGCAACCCGCATGAGATTGATTGCGGAACGACTCATGTTTTGCTGGTCTTGATGCTTTGATAGAGGGTGAATAGGTTGACCACCATCTGCTGTGAACGATGGATGATGCAGTATCTACCTATTCGGTAGGAATAGGATGGCGTGACCAAATCAGAACCCAGTTCTCCGTTTCAGATCAGAATTATGAGCAGTGATGGTGGTTGGCGTTCAAGAAAGCTGAGCCATGGATTTTTTGATTGAGAGAAATGGGCTTCGAAGCTTCCGTTGTTAGCTCACCCCTGGAGCTTTTGAGTTCCAATTGACGTCGCGCCAAGTCCGGGACCTGGGCTGGGGTCGTTGATGCCCCACTTGTACCACTTGTACCGCAGCCGCTGCGCCGCTGTTTATTACCCCACAATTAATGATCGCAAACGCCCACCAACCGCTAACGCGGCCTCTTGCTCTTTTGTCTGAAGGCGTTTCTACTTGCACCATCCTCATTCAGACCTTGAACGGCCGACGAAGCTGGCAGGCCGCCCATCATGATAAATGCGTTCTTGGTCTTTAATGGCCAAGGTCAACCTCGCTTGACCAAATTTTACACTCAGCTGGTGAGAGAACTCGATCATGGGCGGAGCAAGCTTTCGTTTCTGCTCCTAGTGAGCACTATGACGTTACAGACGCTAACATGGAATATTGCGTATGCCACAGGAAACGAGCATGCAGCAGCGGCTCATATCCGAAATCTTTACGCTCGTATCCAACCGGCCCACAGGCTCGTGTAACTTCCTCCCGCTCCCTCCGCTCCTCGCCGCTTCGGGCACCTCGCACACCGACTCGACAGAACAGAACGACGTGCCGTCCCTCGTCACGTACAGAAACTACGCCACGCTCTTCTTCATCGTCATCTCGACCGCCACCGAATCTCCGCTTGCGCTCATCGACCTGATCCAGGTCTACGTTGAGGCGCTGGACAAGCTCTTTGAGAACGTGTGCGAGCTGGACCTCATCTTCAACTTTGAGACGCTGCACTCAACCCTGAGCGAGATGATTGTCGGCGGCGTCGTCGTCGAGACAAACTTGGATCGGATCGTCGCCGGCGTGCGTGCGCAGGGAACTGTTGCCAAGAGGCAGACAAACGAGGGGAGGGGAGGCGGAGGTGGTATAGGATCTGGTTTGGGTATAGGGGTCTGGCATGGAAGGTGATCAGGTAGCCGGCGAGTGCATACCATACCGGCCACATCAAACCGTGACCTGTTCAGATTCGCCGCTGTCGTTGCAAAGCCGTGGAGGACTTCTCCATCCCAAGGGGTCTTGATCGAAGCTGGTCCTTGGGCATACCACAAACTCTGCAAGAGCCCACAAATGCCAACCACAGCACTGACATAAATCGTTGAACCGCCGCGACCCGGGACAGGATTTGCATATGCGAAGAGCTGGTCCAGCCCTGATAGAAGACTACAGGTGCAAACAGGAGCGGATCTGACGGTGGAACAGAAAGCAGTACGCCAGTGCTCATGCTGAAATTCTAACGGCTACATTATATTATACAAGAGGAGGTAAGAGAGGGTGACAAGATATTTCACTGAGGATTCTTATTGAAATCCGGGCGCGCTGTTGTGCTTTGGATGGGAGTTTTGGTCCCCATGTCAAGAGTGTATCCGAAATGCGCCCAGAACCCCTTTTTGATCTGAAAGAGTGCAAAATCTAGTTAGGAGACGTCCAATCTAGATGTAATGAAGCAGGTCAGTAAAGACCGGTTGTACGTACCCCGAAGAAAGGATTGTGCCTCTCGTCTTCCCATTTCATGAAGAGTATGGCGTAGGTCAAAATGGCTGTAACCATTGAGCAAAGTCAGCACTTAATTCCCTCGTAGGCTCTGGAGTTTATTTGAAGACATAGAAATTGGGACTGAGAGTTTCCGCAAGACGTACACGTGACGGAGAGAAGCTGCGCGAGCTTGACAAACCTGTCCCATCGCGGTCGTTCTGAGAGCATAGCAACCCTCCTCTTGTACTTCTTTTCATACTTGAGCTGGGCTTGGGGCGTCAGCTTTGAGTAGTCTGGCGGCCAAACCTTCTTGGCCGGGTATCGACTTATGTAAAGCTTGCCACTGCTCTTCGCGCCCGAGGCAGATGTTTCTGCTGCCGCGGCAAGCCTCCGCGCAAGAGTGGCCGTGAACATGATGCTAAAAGAATCTCGCCTTTGTTCAGTCGACAGTTTTCTTTTTTTTTTCTTCCTTTTTTCCTTTTGCAGATTGAGCTTTGGAGGCGGGGTTTATTTTTATTTTATTTTCGTCTCGTATCGCATGTTGATCGCGTTGTATGCATTACTCTTTGGTCGATGTAAATTGCTTGAGGGAATTCACGTGCCTTTTCGTTGCGCTTGATCAATGGTAGACTGCTATTGGTGGGCAAATTGCACTCAGGTCTCCACTAGGTACTGGGTACCAGGTAGTTGTCATAGCGCTCTCTTTCACTTCGAATCATTCAGTACTACCGCTTGTATCGGCACTTGTGCAGATTCCATCCTCCGAAAGCAGCTCAACGCGTGCGGGCCTTGCCTCTGGCGGTGTCACTGTATTCAGCCCTGTAACCATTCTTTTGTTCCTTTTCATGACAGGTTAAATAATCTTGCAGGACATTTTGCACGTTTGAGATCAGCAAATACAATAATTATACAGTAGACTAAATATTGAATATTATTGGAGCTACCAATGACTTTTCTAGTTTTGATCATGTCTCTCTCATCTTGTGAACTTACAAATTTCAACACCATTCATTCTCTGTATTTGGATATGGCCGTCGAGGCAAACCATGGAAGCAAGCTCACAGTGCCAATGGGCCAGGGATCTCGACTTTCTCGGGTTCCTGAGATTTATGCTAGTCCGAAGCAGGTTTAGCGTATGTAGGACCCCTGTCACAAGCAGCACCCCGCGGTTTGAATGGTTTGCCCCTCCATAGAATGTTTTCGCGATGACGGACGGCTCCGTGAGTCAAGTCTAAGTGAAGTTTTCTAGGTGGTAGTTTTGAATTTTTCGAGATCCTAAGACTGTCCAGCAGTCAATCGGTTCCTCGGCCACTTGATCCATACAAAATAACCTGAGCGTTTGATTATTTGGATTGACAAACTAAACAGTACATCGCCATGGCGGCGGCAACTCCCATTCCCACCATGGATGGGCTTCAAATTTCCAAGACCAAGGAGTTGAAAGGAGTACGGTTGATAAACCAATGCTGATACCCAAGTAACAAGCCTGGCTGACAGATATTTTCACATAGACCGAAAAGCGAACTGCCCTCGTCGCCATCGAGAAGAAGTACCAGCAAAAATGGGAGGAAGATGGCGTCTTCAACTTCAATGCGCCGTCTCTGGACGAATATCCCTTGGACTCGATATCTCCCGAGGAGCTTCGTGCCAAGTTTCCCAAGTTCTACGGAACGATTGCCTACCCCTACATGAACGGCGTTCTTCACATTGGACACTACTTCACAATGAGCAAAGTCGAATTCCAAATGGGCTTCTCGCGGATGCAGGGGAAGAGGACGTTCTGGCCTCAGGGTTATCACTGTACCGGTCTGCCTATCAAGGCCTGTGCCGACAAGCTTGCAGAGGAGGTCAAGAAGTTCGGTCAGGAGTTTGATGGCTACAAGGAGGAGTCTGAGGAGTCGGAGGCCGCGCCGGCGCCCAAGCCAACCGCTGGTCAGAGGGAAGATCTGACCAAGTTCACAGCCACCAAGGGTAAGGCCAACGCCAAGACCGTCAAGAAGAAGTACCAGTTCCAGATCATGGAGTCTATCGGCATTCCAAAGCAGGAAATTCATCGGTTCGCGGATAGCCAATACTGGCTCGACTACTTTCCACCCCTGTGCCATGAGCACCTCAAGGCTACAGGTGCCAGAATCGACTGGAGGAGGCAATTTGTCACCACTGACGCCAACCCCTACTACGACAGCTTCGTGAGGTGGACCATGAACCGCCTAAGGGAGATGAACAAGGTCAAGTTCGGTAAGCGTTACACAATTTACTCAGCCAAGGACGGCCAACCATGCATGGACCACGACAGAGGCGAGGGTGAGGGCGTCGGCCCACAGGAGTACACTGCCCTTAAACTCAAGGTTGTGGAGTGGGCACCCAAGGCTGCTGCCGCCCTGGAGGGCAAGGTCCCGAGTGACGTGAGCGTCTTCCTCGTACCCGCGACCCTGAGGCCAGAGACCATGTACGGCCAGACCTGCTGCTTTGTCGGTCCTAAGCTCAAGTACGGTCTATTCAAGGCATCAGAGAAGGAATACTTTGTTGTCACAGAGAGGTCTGCCAAGAACATGGCTTTCCAAGGATTGCTGGAGAAGGACATGGCTGTTCCCGAGAAGCTTGCCGACCTTGTTGGCGCCGACATCGTGGGAACCAGGGTCAATGCACCCCTCTCAGTTCACAAGGAGGTTCGCATTCTGCCCATGGAGACCGTCAAGGAGACAAAGGGCACTGGCGTTGTAACCTCAGTACCCAGCGACTCGCCGGACGACTATGCAACCGTCATGGATCTGGCAAAGAAGGCAGACTACTATGGCATTACGAAGGAATGGGCTGAACTTGAGATCGTCCCTATCATCGACACCCCATCTTACGGTGATCTTTGCGCCAAGTTCCTGGTCGAGAAGCTCAAAATTGCATCGCCAAAGGACGTCAAGCAGCTGACAGAGGCCAAGGAGCTGGCGTACAAGGAGGGCTACTACCAAGGTACAATGAAGATTGGCAAGTATGCAGGCGAGAAGGTCGAGGCTGCCAAGCCAAAGGTCAGGCAAGACCTCATCAGCGAGGGTCTCGCTTTTGCATACGCAGAGCCTGAGAACAAGGTTGTATCACGTTCAGGAGATGAGTGCATTGTGGCCCTGTTGGATCAGTGGTACCTTGACTATGGCGAGGAGAAGTGGCGCGACCAGGCTCTTGAGTTTGTCGAAAACGCCGACGGAAACGGTTTGGAGACTTACACCACCGAGACCAAGCACGCTTTCAAGGGTATGCTTAACTGGCTTAACCAATGGGCCTGCGCGAGAACCTACGGTCTTGGTTCCAAACTCCCCTGGGATCCCAAATTCTTGGTCGAGTCCCTGAGTGATTCCACCGTTTACATGGCCTACTACACCCAAGTACCATTCCTGCACAAGGACAACTTTGGACGTGTTAGGGGCTCAGCAGACATAGGACCGGAGCAAATGCTTGATGAGGTCTGGGACTACGTCTTCTGCCGCACCGAGATGACCGATAAGCTTGTTGAGGACTCCAAGATCCCCAAGACGACTCTGGAAGCGATGCGAAGAGAATTCCAGTACTCTTACCCCTTGGATCTGCGAGTGTCTGGAAAGGTGAGATAGTTCTGGTCTCTGTACGGCCAAGCCCAAGTATATTTCAGTGATTTGCTAACAGTACCATCAACCTTAGGATCTCATTGGCAACCATCTAACGTTTGCCATCTACTGCCACATTGCTCTATTCCCACGGGAGTACTGGCCCAAGTCTTTCCGCGTGAATGGTCACTTGATGATGAACGGCGAGAAGATGAGCAAGTCTACCGGAAACTTTATGACTTTGGACGAGGCGACACGCAAGTACGGTGCGGATGCGTTGAGGATGGCCATTGCCGACGCCGGAGACGGTGTCAACGATGCCAACTTTGACGAGGACGTCGCAGACAACACCATTCTTCGCCTGTTCACAACAAGGGAATGGATTGAAGATGCAGTGAAGAACATCGCCGACCTGCGAACTGGCGAGCTTAACGACTTCCAGGATGCTCTTTTTACCAACGAGCTCAACATGCTTGTGCGTGAAGCAGAGCGTCACTACAAGGACACAGCCTACAAGTTGGCTCTGCAATCAGCCTGGTACAACTTCTCGAGTGCCATCAGCTTTTACCGCGAGTCTTGCGCGGCTGCTGGTATCAAGCTGCACCGTGACGTGGTTCTGCGATACGTTGAGCTGCAGGCGCTTGTGCTTCTGCCTGTCGCACCTCACTGGGCCGAGTACGTCTGGCTCGAGGTTCTGGGCAAGAAGGAGACCATTCAGAACGCCCGCTGGCCCGAGGTCCCCGCGGTTGATGCCTCCCTGACGGCGGCTCGCGAGTACGTCAAGGGCACTGCTTCCAACGTCAACTCGGCCGAGTCTGCGCAGCTGAAGAAGAAGGCTAAGGGCAAGGAGGTCTCTTTCGACCCCAAGCGGCCCAAGAAGCTCACCATCTTCACAGCCGAGGCTTTCCCGGCATGGCAGCAAAAGTACATAGATCTGGTCAGGGAGAACTGGGATGCGGAGAAGAATGCCATCAAGGACGACAAGGAGCTCTCTGCACGTATCGGAAAGATGGGTGAGATGAAGAAGGCCATGCCGTTTGTGCACAACCTCAAGAAGAGGCTGCAGAGCGGAGAGGACTCCAACACTGTGCTGGAACGCAAGCTCGCGTTTGACGAGCAGAAGACCCTGCTGGCAATGGTGCCCGGTCTCAAGCGGTCGGCTGGATGCGTCGCTGTGGATGTAGTTGCCGTCACTGAGGGCAGCAAAAAGGGTAAGCTGCTGACCGATGGTGGGAAGGAAGTTGATGTTACAGCGCAAGCTGCAGATGGTGCCGTGCCTGGCCAGCCGACGTTCTACTTTGAGAATGTTGAGGGTTGATGATGTCGTAGCATCGTGTTACAAAATATAAAAAAAGGGAATCAAAATACGTCACACTTGTCACTGATTTATTTCACTGCCGTATGGTGAAGTATCTCCTGGTTTGAAATGAAAAGTTTTGAGGAATTCACATCGCAATTTTATCCTGGAAGATGCGAGTGGAAGGTCAGCTACAGATCGCAAGAAATGCCAAGATGTGGTATTTAAGGGGGACTATAGGCCGATTGTCACCTCACACTCAAAGCTAAAAGGCTTGCTATCACGAGTCGAGACACAGCTGTCGCTGAGAATCTCGCAGAAATAACTCATAATCTTCTTCCCGCTTTTGTAGGACAGGTGCCCCTTGAATTTGACTGCCTTCGTACGCGGTTCTTTGGGGG
>JAVHJQ010005107.1:0-13467 GCA_031306095.1 Pyricularia sp. CD86 | reverse complement strand
AAAACGCGACTCGGCTTTCCCCGAGCATGACATTAACTCTAGTTGCTACGAAAACCAGGCGCGATGTCATAGATCTGACCGCCGATGACGAGCCGGAAACGGTAACGAGCAAACTGCTTCTAGCTGCGCGCGTCGATAATACTGTAGTGCCGCCGCCGCCCGCCAAGAGGGTCAAGTACGATCACCACAGCCCGCAGCAGCAACGCCATCACCTCACGCTCAGATCGCCCGCAACTCAGCCGTTGCACCGGGAAGCGACCCATCATCGCCACAATGGTGTCCAGAAACCACCGCCAGTAGCGAATGCGACCGGACGGCCTGAACGCGTGCCCGAAACGCGTCCAACATGGCCACCTACCAGACCTTTACCTCCCGCTCAACATGCAGCAGCCTCGTCGGTCAGAATCGGCGCGAGGCAATTACAAGCTGCCCCCGCACCTGCACCTGCACCTGGACCATCCTCACAGCCACCACCACCACTACCCCCACCACAAGATGTATCGGAATTTGGAAATATACGAGAACAAAGGGCGGTGGAACGTACATCCCACGACAAGTCAAAGATACGATGGGAGCCAAATTCGAGGCCATATCTGTACCAGAGATCGCGAAAAAAGCTGAGATGCTTTGGAAACAAGCCTCGCCGAATTGACTGCAAAGATGGCAGCGTGGTCCACGTCGACTTTACAGCTGCCGAGTTTAACATGGTACTCCGTGTCCTGGCGCGCGATCTAGCCCCAGACTCTGAGGTGGCCAGGGATCGTGTTATTGACAAGGCCATGCTAAAGGATCTGGCTAAGAGAGGTCTTCTGGATAGGGTCAGGCTCAAAGATCTCGCCACACTGCAGATGCCAGGCAGGGCTAAAGAGGACATAATATCCTTCGTAAAGGACATAGCCAAAGGTACTGTTGGGACAGGTCAAGTGCTCGTTTTCAAGCACCAAGATGGCGGCGGCAGCAGGGACGAACACCGTAATGCGGACTTCTTTCGCTTGCTTGCCACAAGGCAAACGCTCGGCAGCAACCACGACGCATTCGTTCTGGGTGACAGATACGTGGATATCCGCTGTGGACTCAGCAATGCAGTTGACGATGAGCTGAGCCTACGAAGAGAGTGGCATGGTGCTGCTGGGGACGTTATGACTGTGTCATGGACTTCGGACAATGCCTTTATCGCGGGGGCGACGACACATAGCGACCCCTGGAATCAACAGTATAATAAAAAGGGCAACCTCTTGCTGGGCTCAGTCCCCAACAAGACCATACGAATGTTCCCAGACCATCGAATCCCGAGGCCCATCGTTGATGAGGGTGAAAATGCGACTGATGAAATGGTTCGAAGTCAATCACCCTGGCTATATACTTCGGTGGTCTTTTCAGCGTATGATGACGGCATTGCATATACCTGCGGCTTCGACAACACGACCAAAGTTTGGACCGTGCAGGACGACGGCACGTCTATGAAGCTTATGGGCACATGGCATCATGCGGGGAAGGTCAACTATGTAGTGCCTTCGCAACACCAAGAGGCCGATCAGTCTTTCAGGATGGTTGCGACGGCCGCGGATGTATCTCCAGATGCTGTCCGCGTATATCGGATCAACAAAGGCGATACCAACATCTCGGATTGCCAATACCGGACCTTTTCGGCCAGCCGCACCACCGGCGAAGGTAGTGACAAATGGGCGTATTTCCCAGCAACGATGGCATGGGGCCGGACACCCGGCCTGACGGCCCATCTCCTTCTCGTTGGTTATTCGCCTCGAAGCCTTAGCGACAACGACAACGACATTCCCGAGGACAAGCGCAACTCGGGTGAGCTACGTCTTTGGGACGGCAACACGGGCGAGGCCTGGAGAGTGTCTACGGCGTCCATGTGCAATGTCTTTGAGGTCGCATGGCATCCTAATAAAAAGGTTTTTGCAGCAGCTGTGTCGCCGTCGGGTGAAAGGGGAGACGAGACAAAAACTCAAATCCGTCTGTACTCGTCGTACAAAGTTGGCGAGGTTGCGAACAAGGTCTATTCCGAGTTCAAGTGTCTCGACTGCGTGGCAGCGGGGATCAACTATGGTCTAACTATTATGTAAGTCTGCTGTTAAGCTTGAAATTTTGCTTGTTCTAGTATTTGTGTTGCTAACATCGGTATAGGCCATATGGACCTAGGACATCCTATGTGGCGGCTGGTTGTACAGATGGCAATACATACGTCTGGGATACGGAAGCGCCTGAGAGCACGCCGTTTCGAGTTCTCCGCCATGGACGTAAGTTTAGGCGGTCATTGTACTTTATCCAGCTGGAAGCTATATCTGACGGTTTACAATCCAGAGCCAATTCTCGACCCGATCGACGACCTCGGAACTGAAGATGTTGGAGTGCAGTTTATCGCCTGGGGCAAATCCCTTGAGCGACTATACACAGGCTCAACAGACGGCAGCGTCAGAGTATGGAACGTCCGCGCCGAGGGTAATCCCTTGGTGAGGGTACTTTTAAAATGCAAGCGGGCTGTCACGTCAGGCGCCTTTTCCCCTGACAAATCAAAGCTCGTTATCGGCGATGCGAGCGGTGCCGTTTATCTGTTAACGACTCATGATGATGCCGAAGATGAATGGGATGGCGAGGAGGAGACACCACAAGAAGATGTCCGAGTGGAGAGGGTCATTCGGATGCGATGCGAAGACGGGAGGATCATCACGCGACGCTTGCCCAATGTTGTGAATCCGCACCCGGATCCTCCAGATCCAACGCACGATGCAACAGGTAATCTTCTTGCGCGGGAAGACGGCGTCCATCCGGGGAAGACGTTTCTGGATCGGCAGCAGCTCGTGCTTCACAAGAATCGTCTTGTCGGCGCGGTCCAGGGTCCGCGGTACGCCGAGACGGGGCTTTACCTCTTGGATTTCCACATGGATAAAACCGATGGTCAATCTCCTCTGCTTGCTATCCACGAAAGAGAGCAGCAGGAGAGCAAGTGCCAGTATTCCAAAATGACAGTTGTACGAGCAAGATCCCGGCCGGGTACCTTCCGGCGGGCGGATGATGCCCGGGAGCGAGTCGCTGAGCTGCATCGGCAGAACGTCGCCAGGAGCTTCGACATAAGGAGTTTGGATGGTGATACCCGCCGCGCGCTCGAGGCAGAGGGTGCTGAGCTGAACCCCGACCTGCTTGAGCTTGATGACGACAGCGATGAGAGTGAAGACGATGCTCGGACTATCGATGATATTATAATTTTGAGTGATTAGGGGACTGGGGGGGGTCTATCCTGAGAGGAACGCCGCTTGCCATCCTGAGATGGGGGCGCTGGAGCTTTCATATCCCGGGACCAACGACTCCCTGCTTTCTCACTATATCAAAAATACAGCGCTCATGATGTGATGACAAAAATACATGCCTGGGCAGGCAATGTAGACAATATTGTTAATATAGACCAATAACGGTAGCATAAACATGAAGTGGACGACATTTGAAGCTGATCAGGGAATCACGTTAGGGGACGTAGAAATCAATGATACTTGAGAATTTGGAAATTAAGAAGAAGAAAACCGCCTTTCATTGGATTTAAACAGCACAAAAGCCTCCGCTGAGATGCATACCGAGGGCAACGGTTATGCGGTTATAAGCGCCTCTTATATGATTTGTGCTGGCTGGTGGTTGGTGGGTCATGACATTTGCTCCTATAGAAATCCGAGAACCAAGTCGAAAATTGGCAAAGAATCAAAACTTGATCAACGTTGATGATTGTACAACATTACAAAGTCGCACACAGTCCGAGAAGATATACAAAAAAAAAATATCACACGAGGTTCATCACAAAAAGAACCAATCGAAACCCGGCGGCTATTTTTGACTGGATCGTCTGTCCTCGTGGACAAAAAAAGCATGCTGTCCAGAATCCTTCTCGTCGATGAACAAACTACAAGTTACTTGAGATAACTTTGATATATCGACCGCCACCTAACCAAGCAATCAACCATCATATACCGATTTCTTTGAGCAGATATTTGCTGCCCAGCAAGGCATAACACCAAAAAAACCCCCCATTCAGTCATGACACCTCCCAGAGAAATCCCAGGCTTCTTCTGGGGTAAGCATCCTCCTCATCGTCGTCTCTCGTCTCATCCTCAATCAGGCAAGCAAACCATCATCACCCCGGAATCAAATCTGACGTTTCCATCTCTCCCCACCCCCAGACGAAAAAAAGAAGAAGTACTTCAAGATCGAGCAGGGAGGCCCATCGGCGGGGTCGCAGTACTCGGCCCAAAACGTCAAGAAGCGACAGGCCGAGGCGCACGACGAGGCCGTCAAGGCCATGAGGGCCGCCATCCCCAACGTCAGGCCCGACGCACAGAACCCGCTCGCGGACCCCATCGTCGGCGGCCTGTTCCGGCACGACCTGGGCGAGCAACCTCCCGACCTGGCCAGGGCCTGCTGGGCCGACGGGCTGCAGTTCAAGGGCGCCGCCGTCGTCGGGAGTCCCTGGGGAGGTTCTCCGGTCGTGAGCTTCTTGGTCACTGGTGCACATCATCAGCAAGGGGACGATGGTCTCATCATTGCAGGTATGGATCTTACTTTTTCTTCTTTTTTTTTCGTTGGTGTTAACATTGCTCAACCATGGTCTGGCAGCAACTACCCGTGGAGAGATGGTCAAGAGCGTCTTCTCGCGGGATAAATACAACCAGTAAGACATGTGTACCCCTTGGATCTTAACATACAAGACACCATGGTAATACTGTTAGTCGTGGCAGAAAACAAAGCACAAAAAGTCTGACATATGCCGCTTTCCCCACTATCCTCTAGTGTTCAAGACAATCCGAGCAGACACTCAAAACTCGCTGCGGCAGCAATACCACCCATGCCAATGTCAATCACCGGCCTGGCTTGGGGTCGTAGGAGCGATGCCGAGGACCCAGGCTGGCCGATATTCGCATACTCGAGCGCGGAGGTCCACGGAGGCGAAGCCAGCATGCCCTTCTTGTACTTGGGCCGCGGACCCTCGGGCCAATTCGAGGGGATAAGCTTGATGAACTACTACCAGTTCGACTGTCCCGAGGGAACATTCTCCATACCACCCGTCACCAGTTGCGTCACGGCACCGGGCGCCGCAAGAGGAATCATGGCCGTCGTGGGAACGAAGCATGGACTGGCCACCATTGACCGCACCGAGTCGGTGAGCGAGGTGGGCTTCGCGGTGAGGTCGCCGGGCAGCCGCAGCACGGGGAACACGGTGCTCGCCCTGGACTTTGTGAACGACCACCCGGACGTGCTGGTGTTGGGTGGCCGGGGAGGCACGGGAATCTGGGTTACTGACCTCCGTGAGGCCGCCAGGCAGCTGACAAGGGGACGCGATGACGACGCCGACAGACTGGATGGGCCGCAGGAACAAGGACCAAACATCCTCGCCTGTCACCCAGGCCACCACGACGCACGCTACGCCGCGCTCAAGTTCCCGGAATGTACCACGCCCACGACCAGGGTGGGCACCTTGCCAAACAGAGCCCTCCTATACGTGCTCGGGAACGGGGAGCCCGCCCAGCCCCGCCGACCAGACACAAGCTGCCGCTGGCTTGAGGTCTCTGGCGACGCCGGCGGGGCCGTGAACCACGTCGTCTCTCTCAACCAGTACCAGGTGCTCGCCGCCGGCATCAGCGACCGCATGGACATCTGGGACATGCGGCGCGGCCTCAACCAGCAGCAGCAGCAGCATCCTTGCACCAGCTTCCCGGGCTACAAGAACGCCGCCCGCCTGGGGACGGGGCTGGCCGTCGACAAGAAGCTCGGCATCGTGGCCGCCGCCAACGACGAAGGGCCCGACAGCTTCTGCCCCGTCAAGCTGCACTCGCTGGCGACGGGGAGGGAGATGCCGTGCCGCGCCCTCCACGACGAGATGCAGCATCTCCAGGGCCTCGAGGACCCCAGCTACAAGCCTCCCCTGGGCGTCCCGTCGCCCTGTCTGCGCTGGGAGACGCTGCGCGGAGATCGAGACGCCAGCTTGTTCGTGGCTAGGGGCAATCGCGTGCTCAAGTTTAGCTTCGGCTTGGAGACTGGACTGGTCGACGAGTTTTGACGGCGGCAAAAGTTGTTTGGCGCGCGTGGGCACAAAACCAAGTTAGTGCATGCTATGCTCCAGTATAAAATGTCTCGAGTGCTGGAAAATGAGAAGGCAAAAAAAAAAAAACTTCTCCAATGTGTCGTGGCGTCTTACCAAAAATTTCGGCAGTGAACGCCCAGCCTATAGACAGACAGAATCTAAGCATGCTTTGCATATGGGGAGGCGATGGCCTTTTTGCTTCTTTTCTACACTATGTCTCGGGCAGTCTGGGCAGTAGAAATAGTGTCTATAGTGGGTCAATGCCGGTTCAAAAGAAAGCACTCGCCAAGACAAATGTTCGTGCTACGTCCGTACTTGCCCGAGAAGAAACGTCTACAAGAGGAACCGATGTTGCGTGTACGCCCGGGTAGATGGAGTGATACGGGTGATGACGAATTACGCCGTAGGATACCATAATGAGAGACAGATGGTGGACAAATCACAAGCAATCCTGTTAGAGACCAGAGAGCTGGCTGAAGAGCAAGAAACGGCGTATTGAGACCAACTCCAGAGATAATTTTAACGGTTTTAGCATTAATGTCGTGAATAATAACTGATCGGGTATGACACATGAATCTATCCCCGCCCACGAGTAGAATTTAAAACACAAGGAAAAGCAATAGGTTGCAGTTGAAGCCAAAGACTACCATGCTATCGCGACATCTCTCTCCTGTATGTTCAAAGGGTCGGAGTGAGATGAGGGATGCTGGCAGCGGCCAACATGGGTATGTGACAGGAAAACGAAATGCCATATCTTTCCAATGACTCCCAGCATGACAGACAAATCTCTCAAAAGGAATGGTGAAGATTGTCCGCCGCAACTCTAAAACATTTATTGCGACTTCTCGTGCTGGGTGGAGACACGCTGGAGAGAGACAACTGTAGAAGATAGGTGTTAGCATCCAGTGTTTTTCATGTGCATATATAAACTGTAAAGGAACACGGTGAAACTTACCAAAGTCCTCGAGAGACCTCTGCTTTTGGTTGCCCTTGGGGGACTTGCCGTGCATGAGGTTGTCAAAGCCCTGGCTGTCCTGAAGAATGTAGTAAAGACCTCCCATGATGCAGAAGACACCAAACGAGAAGACCCAGATACGAACGACGGCAACGATGTGGGTCATCTTGCTGCCGACGAACCAACCCCAGATGGCGAAGCAAGAGGCGATGATGTCAACAATCAAGATGGCGCCAGTGAGCTGCCACGAGGGGATGGAAGACCAGAAGGGACCGTTGGCACGGGTGATGAAGATCAGCCAGTTCTCAGTAAGCGAGATCTCCAGGAAGACGACAGCGTCGATCTGACCGTTGTTCTGGACAATACCACCGTCCTCACCGTGAACGAACATGGTGGTGATGGTGATGAAGGTACCGATGGCCAGGACAACACCGAGAAGGACGGACATACCCCAGAGCTTGGGCAGGTTCCACTTAACGGGCGACTTGGAGTAAGGAGCGTTGTCGTAGGCGATGGCCAGGGTAGCGATATCGGCAAAGATGGCGATGAAAGCGACCAGGTTGATGTTGAGCGACTGGTTGAGGGCCGCAATCAGGATACCAAGGTAGATCTCCAAGTGGATGGAAAGAGCGATACGGTAAACGACGTAGGCGTACATACGGTGGAAAATCTGGCGGGAGGTCTTGAGGGCGTCGATGATGGCACCAAGACCGGGGGCAAGGAAGACGATATCGGCAGCAGAGCGAGCGGCATCAGAGGCACCCTCGACAGCGATACCAGTGTCAGCCTTCTTCAGCGAGGGAGCGTCGTTGACACCGTCACCAGTCATGGCAACCAGGTAACCACGCTGCTGCAGGATCTCGACGACGTTGTACTTGTGTTGGGGGAAAACCTCGGCGAAACCATCGGCGGCCTCGACGAAATCGTAAACCTCGGAGCCAGGCATGTCACCGCCGCCACCAAGACCAAGGCGCTCGGCATTGTACACGTTGGTACCAAGACCGAGCTGGCGGGAAGTCTCACGAGCGATGCCGACGGCATCACCGGTAAGCATCTTGATGGACAGACCCAAGTTCTTGGCCTCGTTGATGGTGCGGGCGGTATCGTGGCGGGGAGGGTCAGAGCAAGGCATGATACCAAGGATCTCCCAGGCACCCTCGCCACGCTTGCGGGCGACACCAAGGGAACGGAAACCACGGGTGGCGAACTCAGCAACCTTGTTCTTGTAGTCCTGGTCAACGGCCTCGGGGATCTCGTGGTCCTCCTCGACGGTCTTGAGCACGAAAAGAGGAGCACCCTTGACGCAGGTGATGATCTCACCCTGGGGAGACTCGACAATGGCGGTAACCTTCTTGGAGACAGGGTCGAAGGGGTGGAACTCGAGAACCTTGTACTTGGACAGGGCAGCCTTGGCACGGGGGTAGTACTTGAGCGACTTCAGGAAAGCCTTGTCGATGGCGTCCATACCCTTCTTCTTGCGGGAGGCAGCGAGACAGGCAGTAAGCATGAGGTCTTCGGGCTCGACGCCGGCGACAGTGTAGGGCTCAGAGAGCGAGAGCTTGTTCTTGGTCAGAGTACCGGTCTTGTCGGAGCAGAGAATCTCGACACCGGCAAGGGACTCGATGGCACTGAGCTTCTGAACGATAGCCTTCTTCTTGGCGAGGTAGGCAGCACCGACAGCCATGGTGGTGGTGACGACAGCGGGGAGACCGACGGGCACACCAATGATGGTGATGGCCAGGGTGAACTCAAGGATCTGAACGATGCTGTTGTTGCGGTAGAAAGACGAAACCCAGACGACCAAGTTGGTGAAGACGACCAGGATCAGGAGAACTGTACCGATACCGTTAAGCACCTCAGTGAAGTGACCAGTACCAGCGGAAGCAGCGTTGACAAGGGCGGCGGCACGACCGACGAAGGTGCTGTCACCAGTGGCGGTGATGACGACGAAAGCCTCACCACGCTTGACGGCCGAAGAAGCGTAGCACTGGTCACCCTTGTGCTTGTCGACAGCAAGAGACTCGCCAGTGATGGCAGACTGATCAACCTGGAGGTAGGCATCGTCGGTGACAATGCGACCGTCGGCTGGAATGATGGTACCCTCCTCAACCTGAAGAATGTCGCCGGGAACGACCTCGGGGGCCTCAACCTCCTTGAGCTGACCGTCACGGAGAACGACAGCCTTCAAGGCGAGGGTCTTCTTCAATTCGTCGACGATGGAACCAGCTTGGAACTCCTGGATGAAACCAACACAGGCGTTAAGCAACACTGGAAATCGGATAAAAACTGTCAGCTCATTTGTCCGCTAAATGTCGTCGCGTGTTCACCACGCGGCGTTGGGTTGTGAGATGCAGCGCCATGACAGGGGTGTTACGTACGAAGAGCGCAAATAACTGCGAAATCAACCCAGTGTTGAAGACCAGCAGCAAGGATAACGGCGGCCTGTGGGAAATTGTTAGCTCACTGATCTCCGAAACAATGTTTCTAGTTACTCCGCGAATGGATCCCTGGCGAATTGGGCCCGCTCGAGCTAGCCTGTGCAATTTCTTGCTGTGCTGACTCGACACGAGCTCAATCCAAATGCGGACTTGGATATCCACACACGACCCAGCAACGCAAGCGAATGCTCGTGGTGTGGAAATCCAATCCACCCAACAAGGTCGGTGGTCCAGCCAGGTTATCCACGCTAGGAAATGAACCGGGGCAAATTGTCAACCTTACCTCCATGACGAACTGGACGGGACCAATGAAGTACCCAAGGAACTTCATGATCAAGTTCTCCTTCTCCTCCTTCATTTCTGCACTGCGAGTCAGTATACTTTCATTTCGACTCGCAATTTTTTTTTAATTTGAGTTGCACTCACGGTTAAGACCGTACTTGCGGCGACGGGCCTGCACTTCCTGCTCGGTGAGACCGGTGCGAGTCGATGTTTGCAGCAGGTCCTTGGCAAAAAAGTTAGCCTTTAGTTCTTAGCACAGTAGGCCAGAAGACCGGTGGGGTGTCAATTGAATTGACTGTCCATCCGATCTCCCGAGATTCCCCACCACAATACATGAATCTTCTGCATGGGATGATATGCCCGATTCTGCTCACCTCTGGGATAGTACGGGCAGCGCCGGGACCGGCTTCCTCCTCTTCCTCCTCGAGGTCACCGTGTCCGTCGACCGACTCGAGGTCCTCAATGAGGGCGTCAATGTCCTCATCTTCCTCCTCATCCTCGGCGACCTTGGGCTTAGCATGGGTGTTATGGGCCAAGCCCTCCTTCTCGTCAAACTTTCCAGACTCGATCGGGGTGTTGATCGCGGGCCCGGCGCCCGTAGGTGCAGTAGAATCAGCCATGGCGGCTATAAGTGAATGCAGAGAGCTCGGCTCACTGCCGACGAGTGAAAGGTAATTAAGGAAGGTATAAGTTGAATATTGTAGGTCGAATATAGGCCCCAAGAGTGTAGAATGTTCCCTAGGTTGTCTTCACAGTCCGTTGTCGAGAAGACGAGAGGAAAGGACGCGCACGCACAGAGTCTATAGGCGAGGATTCTTTGTTAGTTCACATTCGGTCTGTTGGTCCTCTGAGAAGTACCATAGGTGGCTGTAGCGCGACGGTTGGGTTTGTCCAGAGCGTTGCAAATGTTTGCAGAGCTAAAACCAGGATGATCACCAGGTCCCGGGTGTACATGTGCAATCGCGGGGAAGACCAGGAAGATATTAAAGGTCAGGGTAGGGGAGAAGTGAAGGGAATCAATAGTCATGTGGCGCCAAAGCAGTAGCGGGAAGGTTACTGTGCTGCGCAGATGGGGAAATGGAGAAGGATGGGATCGAAGAGTTCCAGTGTGCGAATGTCGAGTGAAGGAGTAGAACGTACCTTCACGACTGTGTTGACCGAGAGCTCACAACAAGCCTCAAGGACGCTGAATGCCTTTGCCGGTAACGTGTGTGGTGGTAGGGAAGGAGGAGAGGTTGTGATGGATGGAAAGCGTGGGAGCGTAGCTTCTTTTATTCTCAACTCGGCGGTTTATTCCCACTGCAAGCCAGACTGGCAGGCGCCTTATTTCGGGGGGGTGCCACTTGCTAGCATCCATGGACCCGTTCCCCCCAGTGCGAGACAAAGCAAAAATCAAACGTGCCTACAGTACAGTACTAAAATGTGCAGCGCCTTGTGAAAAACAAAGTACATACTTTTTTTGGCAGTCGATCGGGCCTGGCCCGAACACTGTCTCTCTGCCCACTGGTCTTGCCCAGAGAGGTACCAGTACAAACAACGAAGGCGCGTGCGGGCAAAAGCTCCCCCCCAAAAAAAAAGTAGGCCCTCCACCAAATCAAAAGATTTTTTTTCCACCGTGATGGGTCCTAGCCTGGGCAACCCCGGCTCTTGTCCCTGGTACTTTGGAGCTGTGCCTGTAAGCTCCGTTATCAACCAATCAGGGGTGCAAATTGGTACGGGCCCCGCATTGAATTGCAGAGCTTTCATAATTTCGCAAAGTCCTCTGGTACCCATTTCTCCACGCCCCCCAGGTCGTCCAATCTCGCAGGGACGGATGTGCCTCGGTGCATGGATCCACCTGCCGTACCACACTCCATCGATTATTTTTCTTTTCTGCCTGGGGGGGAGAAAGTGGTGGACTGCCAGTCCTCTCTACCTTGTCTGGGCTTGCCTGTGTTGAGCCAGGGCGACCGGGAGGCGTGAGGGATTTTCTTGTTCTTCCCCTTTGGTCGTTATTCCACTCCCGCAAATATCTCGCCTCGCCTTCGGTGACCCATATGGACCGACTTTCTTGCTTGCCTCTTTTAATCGTACCCCGTTGAAAATGACGACAACCGGTTGCTAAGAAGCCTGTCATCAAGCGGTCAACCATCACTGGCCGCTGGAGCTGATAATCTTGTATATCCATTCAATCTATTTCCGCATTTCCGCTATTCAAACGCTACAATAACGTTATTTTGGATTACTTAGTCTACCCCCGATTGATCCTGGTATGTGGTAGGAGGAGGTATTGATCATCCAAATACTTGTTATGGAATGTTGCGACTTGTCGCTGTCTAATCTGCGTTGTTCAGCCAGTAACAATGCCCAATGCTTTGTGTAAACAAAAGAAACACTGCCAAGACCGCCTCGACATTTAGTAAATCCCTGGTTAGTTGTATCAAGGGTTGGCAGGTATGGGCTTCCTAGAAACGTGGTGCGGTTGCGCATCCATCAATTTCTTTCTGTATGTAGGTCTCAACTGGCGATGACATCGCTTTGTAGATCCATTAGGGACTCGCCGAAGCCTATCACCGACAAGTGACCATTGTGCCAAGATGTGCATAGTGCAAGCAGAGTCAGGAACTTGTTACAAAAAAAGCACTCATAGTGAAACCTAAATAGTATATCTATTTCTGTTTTCTGGGCATCCGGTATATGCTCGTTCGCGCCTTGATGTTCTCGTGGTTCGCATAAAATAACAAATGCTTCGCGCGCGTTGGTCGGTCGGCCGTTTGGTTAACCGACAATCTTGGCAGGACGTTTCCAATTGAGTCCTGACAAGACACAAGCTTTGGAATATTTTCCTTGCCATGGATATTCTATATGACCAGGATCAACTTGTAACTTTGACTTATGAACGGCCAGGGCCCGGGGTTATACCGTACAGTACAGAAGATATCGCAATAGCAGGCTTGAGTCTGCCCCACCTAACCTACCTACCTTTCCATGCCTTGCCTTGTACAGTACCTTGTGGCCTTTGTTTGCCAAGCCTCAAAAACTTTAAGCAGGAGATGGCCGTCACGGTCAGGCTTGGCAGACAGACTGACGGTACTAGGACGGACCGACTACCTGGGGGGGACATAGGTCATTGCCACGCAGTTCAGAAACGGCGGTTGGTAACTCAGCCAAAACAAACCCGATCAAGCCGAGCATGGCAGTACCAGCCAGCGCAGTAGGCAAACTCACATGATTTTTAATAGTGATTTTATGAATAATGACCCTTAGGGATACTAAAAAAAAGGGAGCATTAACGCCTCGCTCCGGCTTTTCGAATTCTGCCACACCTTGATTCACTTTAGCAACAGTGGCGACGGGCTGACTAAAAGTAAACCCACAGCCTTTTTGGCCCGTTTGAGCCGTGTCACTGCAGCGCCAAAAACGGCCACATACAACCATAAGCTAAGGTAATAGTATAGGGGCCTAAAAGAAAAAAAAAAGCTGGAGAGTTTGGGAGCTCACCTAGCTCAGTAGGTGTAACTTGAGCCGACGTGAAACAAGTCCAGTAGCGCAGGCTTTATTCTGCAAGAAGTACGCCTTTTTGCGACGGTAACAAACCTACTCGCGTGTCGCTCGACATGCGTCATGATGGAGGGGAGGGATTTATTCGTGTACTTTTGTCAAACCTCCGAATATCTTTAGTCGTTCTACTGTACAAGACCATAAGCCGGACGTCGCGTGCCTTTGCC
>JAVHJQ010005090.1:2098-18360 GCA_031306095.1 Pyricularia sp. CD86 | reverse complement strand
TCTCTACTGGGCCCTTGGATGTCGGCAGCTCCTTCAGGGTGTGCTCAACGACATGAGCCGTCTTTCCCAATTGCATGCATGAAGCTTTGATGTGGTCGGCGAAATCACCAAACGACAGGCTTCCAAAAACCTCGGCAACCGAGAGGGGCGAATCAGAAGAAGCATAGCGGACGAGATTTGGGGCTTTGCGGCAGCCTGGATGGTCGGCGGCGCAGCGCAGGTCCGACGCGTGCGCGTTTGGCTGGGAGATGAGCAGGTATCGTTCCGTCGGGCACGACTCTAGCATCGACTTTGCGGTTGACAGGACCTGAGAGCTACTCTGAAGCTGGGCGGTTGACGCAGTCGAGGGCCTTGTTATTCTGTCATGGCAAGCATGGTCAATTTCACAGCTCTGGATGTTTGCACGTATTTCGTCGAAACGCCTTTGAATGGGATAAACGTACTGTGCGGTTGAGAGGAAAACAAAAGGAGAAGAATCGGAAAAGGCGTGCGCCGACGCGAACGCCAGAAAGCTGGCACCTATTGAGAGACGCATGATGTTGATGGCATGCGACGGTCGTTGATGAGGTCGTGGATGGGTTCTCTATGTCGGATGCTGAGCCGGGCGATATGTCGGCGTTGACGGGATCCTAGCTCCTGCTATTGGGTGCGGCGTCATTGCATAACTGCATTGCAACTGTGGCTGAGCTGGATGCATGGGGTACCTCTGGCAAAGTAGCCGAAACAACCTACCTACCCTATACTTGACACAGAAATTCCTGATGCTTGGTCAGGTGGGCAAGGTAGCATTTTACTCGGCATGTACGATACAGGGTAGGTGAGACTGCAAAACATCCTGGTCAAAAAAGTTCGGCGGGGTCTTACCAGGAACCTTAGGACGCAGCCAAACTTGCTGCAAACTTATTGGCAACACGAGACGCGTAGTTTGCCCAAAGAAAACAGAAACAATTTTCGAACCTATGGTTATTCACCACAATGTTTGCTAAGCCAAGGCAAAAGAAGACCTTAGGGCCACCTCCGAAAAAGAGAAAAGCCCAGCACAGCATCGAAGAGATCTCCTTTGACAATGATGCGCGCGCCGACTACCTTACCGGCTTCCACAAGCGCAAACAGGCCAGGATAAAACATGCACAGGAGCAGGCAGCTGAGCAGGCCAGGAAGGACAGGATCGAGATGAGAAAGCAGGTGCGCTCAATAAGATCCCCCGCTATTATCATACATGTATCCCCCAAGCTAACATATTGATTCCTACACAGCTGCGAGAGGAGCGCAAACGAGATATTGAGAAACACGTGGAGCAAGTCAACGCACTTTTGCGAGAGGCGCAACATGCCGGTCAGGATGACGAAGAGTCCGAAAATGGCTGGGAGGGCTTTGACGACGAGCCGCCGCCAGAGCTCAAGCCTATGAACTTTGAGGAGGAGTATATCGACGAGGACAGGTTCACGACGGTGAAAATCGAGTCGGTCAACATCGACAGGGATGGGCTGCACAGGCCGGAGGACGACGAAGATTCTGGGGACGATGAAACGAACGGTGAAAGGAAACCCGAAGAAAAAACAACGGAGGACAAGAAGTCAAGTAAAGACCAAAAGCCAAAGAAGAAGAAGAAGAAATTTCGATACGAAACCAAGTTTGAAAGGAGGTTGACGGAAAGCAAGCGGAGGGCCAAGAAATTCGCAGGTGCAGGATAGGGGCTATCATAGGTACCTAGGGCGTAAGCCAATCTAATTCTCTACCACAGCGGTGTGATGCACAATATTTTAAGTGAGGCCTCGTGAATTGATTGTTGATTCGGACAGAAAAGACCGGTCGAAACTGCTCGTTCGAGTGACCTGAAAGATTGATGAACGTGCGAAAATAAGACAAGGTATAGGAGCAGAACACAAATGCTCAACGAAGGTTCCAGCTGACACGAAAGCAAGTTTTTTTCCACCCCATGAAAAAGTCTTAGATGTTTCCAACCTCGGCCAGGAGGTCCTCCAGCTCCTTCTGTGTCGAAGCATACTTCTTGGCCATCTCCTCGTACTTCTGCTCCCAACTGTCCCTTTCCGCCTCCAGGGCCTGTACTTTGCGCTCGAAGTGGCCGGCCTTGACGTCCGTTTGTCGGAGCCTTTTGGGTAGGTCGTGTTAGGCATTAGCAAGTTCTTCAAGAAGTCGAGCCTATGTCGAGAAATCAAAACTCACTTCTCGTTAGCTTCCCGCAGGGTCTTATCCGCCTCCTCGGCCTCGTCCTCAAGCAGTTGCAGCCTGCGGGCCAGGTTTTCATTCTGGGTACCGGCACTGACATTTTCGTCTGCCATCTTCTTCAGGTTCTTGACATTCTCCTCGAGCTTCTCGAGCTCGCCCTCCAATACACCGTTCTTGTGCTGGAGTGAGGTGATCTCCTGCTCCTTGCCGAGATTCTCCTGCTCCAGTAGCTTGACCTTGGACTGGAGTTCCTCAACCTTGGCGTTGGACTCGTCGGCCTCCAGCCGGAGCTGGTTCATTTTCTGTGCAATTCCATTGCCAGAGGCAGCAATTATCAGTAATCCGACGATGCAGAGAAACCGGCGGACTTTGGGGGATGAGATCGTGATTTTGCGGTCGGTTTGCGATCGGTCTCGGGCTTCGCTGGCTTCCTAGTGGGGTCGAGGGGCTGCTCATCTCATCCCCAAATGTACAGCTTTGACTTACCTCCTTGATGCGGTCCATGGCGGCGGTGAAGTCTTTTCGATGAAATGTCTAGGCGAATGCAAAAATGATTTGGGATTCGAGTTGCGTTTGGAAAGCAATACTGCGTTTGTAATTTGCTACGTCACCTGGATGATGAGAACAAAGGACGTCGTCAAATGAAGGTGTTCAAGTCAGATTGAGACCAGGAAGACCTCCAAAGAATGCCCCTCAAGCCCCATGGAAGGTGGTTCCCTAACCCCCGTCCATTCAAAGGGTGCCTGCAGGGATTCGATGCGCCTACCGGTCGGGTGGTCAATGCTTCCACCGGCGTTGGTGGGTCTGGTCGCACTGCTTGCGAGCAGAGAAGCTAATGAGCAAGCTCGTTTCACTGCTGGTTGCCCGGTTACCCTGATTGGCTTCGGCTGTCACGAGCGTCAACAAACCCCTGACACGCTGAGATTGCACGTCTCTATCTCTCGGACTCTCTGATCCCCCTGTGATGGAAGATATTTGGAATCATTTCACGGATCCATTTCCGGCACTACCGTCAACCCTTATGGCCTGTCGCTAAATTTGTTGAATTGAACAGTCTGGTGGTCACTATTCAAATATTGCAATTGACATAAACACGAAAAATATCGTGTAAACAAACTTGTCGCACACCACTACCGCCGGTTGATAGGATACCGAATACCTGCAAAAATGCTGGCGGCTCACAAAGACCAAGAGAATCTGGCTTTTAGCCGTCAGGCTGGAGGCTCGAAAGCGCTCAACCAAAAGCCGATGGGGGCTCGATATCACAAAACGCCCCTCAAGGTGCCTCTAAATGACGAGAACGCTCCAACTGGGGTTGGGAAGAGCGTTCTGGGAGCAAAAAATGGGAACACAATGCTTCGAAATGTTGGTAAAGGCAAAGGCGCGCCTGCCACTCCACTAGGTATGACAAACAAATGCTCATATTGCTTCTGGATCCAAAGCTAACGAAGCAACAATATAGAACCTCTTACAGCACGCGCACCTCTGGGCAACAAAACGACCAATGCCAAAGCAAGGACTGGACAAATTCAAGGCGTCAAGAGCATTGTTCGAGAGATTGAGAAGAGCCAAGCCCCCGCCACCATCAACAGACCACCAAAGCAGACGTCGACCAACCGGACTGAGTCGGGCAAGCTCGATGTCCACACCGATGCCCCCACGGGTCCTGTAGCCGAGGAAGAGATCGAATACGCGCCTCCAAGGGTAGAGATACCTTACGAATCGGAGGACTTCAAGGATGGGGTACTCAACTATGATGGTCTAAAGCCTCAGAACCGGTTGAGGAACTATTACCCTTACTACCATGATGCACAGCGGACTGAGCGACGCACAAAGGCCGCCGCATCTCGGGCTTCTAAGGATATTGAGGCCAGCTGGAAGGACATCGCGGATGAATGGGCAGTGGGCGATGTTTCCAACGCGGCAAACTATCTTCAGCGGAAATCAGCAAAGAACGCAGCCGCAGCTAGGTCAACCACAACCTCTGCCAACCCCACCGGCATCGCGTCAAGAGCGCCCTCAACAATCGCCTCACGGAATGCTGCTGGAGCTCTCGGATCCGCTCCAAGGCCGGCACTAGCCCCGAGGCCCGACTCCGTGAAGCCACTCAACAAGCCGGCCCGGGTACTTCCCTTTGGTATCACCGGAAACAAGCCTGCTCAGCGTGCGATCCGGCCTCGTGAAACTTCTGCAGAGGTCGCCGCGGCGGTATCCAAATCTACCCTTGGATACAACAAAGGACGCACTGCATCCTCCATGATTAACGGGCGCCAAACCATGACTACGAACGGACCCCCGGCAACAGCCCCGCCACGCAACCCAAGCGTAGCCTCTGTGCGCGCCCCTAGTGTGGCATCTTCCCATTCTCGAGAGTCAACAATCACACCGGCACGGTTTGCGAAGAGCCAGGCAGATAAAGAGGCTGAGGATGAGGCCCAAAAGAAGCGAATTCCGTTCTTGTCAATTTTCGACGTGGAGAGTGAAGATGAGAACGATGAACCTGCTTCTGCTTGCGATATCAGCATTGAAGGGTTTGAACTCCCAGATGACCTGTAGTATGCTGGGCAGCAAGTTCGCTGGTTCTTTGTGGGCGAATGATTGCACATAACTACCCTCACGGCGTTTATTTATAGATGGGTTTTGGCGTTTGGAATGGAAGAGTTTTTGGTCCTGTTTTCGTTATTGCACCGACTTCTCTTTGTTTCTAGTTCTAGTCTTGGGTCTGTCAAACCCCAGCAAATTCCCGAAAAGCAACAGAATGTTTTAACGAGGGAACTGCGATTCCTTACGTGTTGGATTTTTGGGCTTAACCAGGCTGCTCATGTAATAGCTTGTTTTTATATGTTTATGTTAACGAATTGATTGCAATGAGCGCAAAGGGTGAGATTCCCTTTACTAGAAAACATGGTGTCTATTCGACAGTCAAAGCGAAACAACTACCTCTTGGCTAGGTACCCATTCTGTGGCAAAAGTATCAATAGAATCTAGTTTTGCACGTCCAAAGACATGACTAGATGGAATGACAAGTAAGTACCCAAGGTAGTTAGGGAGACTTGGTTACGGCTCTTCCTTCGCCTCAGATGCAAAGTGCGGATACATTCCAAGGATGATGACAAGGTACCTTATGTAGGTGACATTCCGACACATGGTTTAGTCGCCCAAATAATCAATCATGCACGTCAAGTTTTGCTGGAGCCTGACCGGGAATTGTTTTCGCTCGCGCTTTGCAGTAATCAACTGCCTACTGTCGGCCTTACTGCTTGCTTGCCCTGCGCCATTACAGTTTTCGTCCATTCAGGTGCCGTGCTTTCATAAAATTGCAGCCTAGCAAATGTGGCACAACAGAAAACACGGGATAGACACGAAAATTAAGTTGACGGACCCACCCAGCCGACTCGCCAAACGCCCTCGATCTATCCAATTTACCACAAGCCAGGCAGGGGGAATGCTGAGCTGTCTGACTGGTCTTGGCCCGCTCGGTCGGCATCCTTGACTGCCACTTTTTTTTTCAATTGCGTTCCCGCGGCTGGCTAAGCCAATCCTGTATTTTCATCCATACCCGTCCAACGCAGCCCAAAACAATTGCTGCAGACCTGTCGCGGCTACACTGGACATCTTTTTTGCATCAATTACCTCTTAATATCGACGTCGGGCTCTCTCCGACCTGACTCCGACACTGGCACCGGCTAGATCATCGCAGGCCCAGAACTTACTTCGGGTTTTGAAACCAGAAACCGCTGTCGCGTAGTTGAGGGCCGCGATCACTTTGCGCGTCACTTTCTACACTCGGATCCCTTCCACCTCGACACCCCTCAATCAGCCAGCCGTTGAACAGCTCCCATGTCTGTATGCTGATCGTCTTACACTCGCGACTTGTCTCGGTGGCGGTTGGCAGGAGCGGGCTGTCGTGTCAATAATATCATGCCTCCGCCGCCCTCGAGCTTCACCGCATGCTTTCCGAATGCGCCCAACTCTGTCGTGAACAGAGCACGTGAGCTCGAGAGGTCCAAAAGGCGCTCGGTTGATTCCCCTTCCGTGTCGCGCGGCACCGGCTTTGATACCGGACGGACAACAACAGCATCACAACCCGAAGACGACGTCCCTGCTGGGTTCGTGGCGTCCCATACGCGCCTCAGCGAGCCTGCTTCCGATGCGCCCCGTCCATATATTGATGACAGCGAGCTTACTCCAGGCGACATGCTGAACACCGTTGGCTCGGCAAGCTCGCACGCGAGCACAAGCTCATCCATATTTAGCTCATCCTCACATTCCCAGAACGCCATGGCTACGTCAAAGGATTCAAGTAGTCATGTCACGCCTCTCACGAATCCCCGATCGCCACCACCCTACCTCGTCACCTCAGATCCACCCAAGCCGTCGGCATCAACTCCTCTAAGCCTCGAGAAGCTTGAGGATCCAACGTCTTTGCCAATATCAGGCTGCACAGTACCCAACGGGGTCCAGCCTACGTCGACTGAGGCTGTCATCGAACGTATCCCTGCTCGAGATATCAACCGCCCTGTGCTTGGCTTGGCCTGTACATATGATCCCTTGCTCGATCGCTCTGCCTCAGCCGACAAAAAGAAGACCAAGCCTACATACGTTGAGTTTGGAATCGTACGTAAACCGATAATACCCATACTATATCTGGAGGGGGGTTGTCATCTGTCTCGTGGATCACATGGCTAATAATTATTGCTTGAATAGGAAGATGATGACAACCCCCCTCCAGATCCCCGCAAAGCCAAAGGCGGAAGGCTCAACTACATCAATGTCGACTACCACCACCCCAAGGCTCGCTTAAGGCACGCCCCTTACAATCTCAGGCCTTACCCGTACGACCCCAAGATGGCCGTCGGGCCAGGACCGCCCACCCAGATTGTCGTCACTGGATTCAACCCACTCATCGCCTTCTCCAAGGTGACTGCCATCTTTGGCTCGTTTGGTGATGTTGCCGAGAGCTCGAATAAGATGCATCCTGAGACGGGCAGTTATCTTGGTTTCGCAACATTCCGTTACAGAGATACCAAGCCAAATCGCATGCGACCCCAACCCGTCTTCGCGATAGATGCCGCCAAGAGAGCGGTGCGCCAAATGAATGGGCAGCGTATTGAGGCACACCAGATCCGGGTTGAGTATGACCCAGATGGCAGGAAAAGTGGCCGCATGATGGAGGATGTGTTAAAAAAAGACAAAGAAAAGATGCTTGCGGCACAACAAAAGATTCCAACCGCGCCCAGAAGCGTCGGTACACCTCCCACTGGCGTACCTCCCACTGCCCCGAGGGGTCCAGCCGCCCTGCGACAGGGTTCGATGGCGAACTCTCCCATGGATCCCACCCGTCTAGGTGCAACATCTGGAGCTCCCCATCCTGCCATCGCCCACCGCCAAGCTGTACTTGCCCGCGTGGTGAAGAATCCTTTCATCTTTGTCTCCCACAAATCCGTTCCCGTCTCGCCTTTGACTGTCCCTCACATGAAAAAGCGGTTAAGAGGCTTCACAATGGACGATATTCTAATCATCGAGAAGTATGGCTACTATCTCATATTTGCCGATTCCTCGTACGGTCGTGATCAAGCAGAGCGGTGCTATAAGTGCACCAATCACTCACGATTCTTCGATTACGACATGATCATGTCTCATCATCCATATGGCACCTCCGGTGTCCCACCGTCTCGCAAGGATGACGAGGACAAAAGAGAACGGAGACGGAGCAGGTCAAAGGAGCGCAAACCCACTTATGACATGCCCGCGCAAGCGAATGAGCGAATGCGCACGAAGCGAGATGAGGATGGTGACATTGAGGAAGAGAAGAAGCAGCGGGCCAAGGACTTTGATCCCGTGTTGGAAGCCGTCCGCATGGTCAGACGTGAAATGACGGAGCACTTGATTCGCCACATCCGCACCAAGGTCGCAACTCCAGCCCTCGTTGCATATCTTGATCCAGCAAACCACTCTGCGAAGCGGAGGAAGCTCAACCTTGACGATTCCCATCATGACCTAACTTCGGATCTTGTCGACGATAGCGTTGCAAAATCACCTATCGGGACACCTAATTCTCGGGATGATCCCATCGAACGAAGAACGGCACGTGGGATCGCAGCCCTCCCGCGCATCCGCAAAGTCAAGTATGAGGAAGGAGCTCGCAGGCAAGAGTTCTTGGATCCCTTTGAGCGCCGACGAGCGCCCCGTGCTCGCGTGCGACCCGCATTTCGGTCTCTTCACCATCGCCTGCATGTCGATAGTGATAGTGAGTCTGAAGATGACCGGGACACGCGGGAAGCTCATATCGAGGATACGGAGGAGCCAGAGTCTCGGCCACGCAGCCGGATGAGTACCGATGAAGATGCAATGCAAGACGATCTCGGATCTTGGGGTCGACAAGAAGAAGATTCAATGACAGAAGCTAGCTTTGCCGTCAATGACACATCTTTGTTAGCAGGCAAAAAGAGGAAGCTTGATGTGCCAACAGAGAAGGCTCTCAAGAAGCAGAAGAAGAATGAGGAGGAGCTGTTTGGCGTGGCCATGGAGAAGGTTGACGTTGGACTGCCTGTAACGGATGCACCTGTGACCGAGGATGTCGTTATCCAGGATGCGGATGCTATAGAAAAAGATGAGTCTGAAAGCTCTCGCCTGCCAACGCCCGCGCCGCTAGACGCAAAAAGCAAGAAGAAACCTGTTAAGAAAAAGAAGACAAAGAAACAACTATTCGAGGAGCGGGAAGCTCAAAAGAAAGCCGAACAGGAGGCCCTCGAGGAAGATGAGGCAGCGCGGTTGAAGAAGGCCGAAGAGGCTAAGCCTGATACTGATCCTGAGCCAGTCTCTGATCCTACCGCAGCTCCCCAAGATGATGTTGCCGAACGACTCCGCTTGGATCCTGAGTTATTCCCCGACAAGTTGATGTCTGCCCTTACGATCCCGCCCGACTTTGAGCTAGACATTGGTACACTAGATTTGCTGTCTCTCGGCTTGAAAGACCGCCCCGATACAACTAGACTCAAGAGACGGTTCCAGATCAGCGACATCGGTGATCCTGAGTTTTGGGTCTGGAAGCGGAACCGCATCAAGTGTCTGAATGTGGATTCTACCACGGAAGACTCACGACATCCAAGAATCGAGGGTTACTATGTTCCCAATGCAACTGGCTGTGCTCGCACCGAGGGTGTTAAGAAGATCCTCAATTCAGAAAAGTCAAAATACCTGCCTCATCACATCAAGGTCAAGAAGGCGCGCGAGGAACGACAAGCCCAGGCCAAGGCAGCGCCTGGCAAGAGTCTGACAGCCGTCAAGGTTGCTGACGATAACAGCATCTCTAGAGGTTCTTCTCGTGCTAACCGCGCCAATCATCGGCGGGCTATGGCAGAGATGAATGATCAGAAATCGGATGCCCTGCGGTTCAACCAGCTCAAAAAGCGGAAGAAGCCGGTCAAATTTGAACGGTCCGCGATTCACAACTGGGGACTTTATGCCATGGAGCACATACCAAAGGATGACATGATCATCGAATATGTCGGCGAGGAAGTCCGGCCGTCGGTGGCTCAAGTGCGCGAAGCAAGATACGACAGGAGCGGCATTGGAAGCAGCTATCTTTTCAGGATTGATGAGGATGCAGTGATCGATGCAACCAAGAAGGGTGGCATTGCAAGATTCATCAATCACAGCTGCATGCCAAACTGCACTGCCAAGATCATCAGGGTGGAGGGCACGAAACGCATTGTCATCTATGCGTTGAGAGACATTGCACGGAGTAAGTTTTGCCTCATCTGGAATTTTCCTGTTACGAGATGATACTGACTGGTGCCCCTTTTTTTGCTACCCAACAGACGAAGAGCTCACTTATGATTATAAATTCGAGCTTGAAGAAAAAGAGGAGGACCGAGTTCCCTGCCTCTGTGGAACTACCAACTGCAAGGGCTTCCTCAACTGAAGACATCTGCATTCTTTTCCACATGTTGTGCACAAACAGTGTCCTCCTTCCCGTGTCTCTCTGGCATGCTCCTCTTGCTACCGCTCCCTGGTGGTTGCTGCTTTAGTCTACGGATGGTTTTCCATGATCAACGGTCGTGTCGTCTGCGATGTGTGTGGCCTCGCCTCTATCGTTACCTACCTCGCTCAACGCTTCGAGGATTTCCCTTTTTCTTGGTTTGGCTTTTTGACCCGGCTTTTTTTTTGCTGTAATATCTAGTGAGCGCCGCTAGGCATTTTTGGGTTGACGGGAGCCACTTGATTTGGCTTTGATGACCTGCGGGTTGTATGGACCGACTGGACCGTCCATGAAAAGCCGCAGAATGTTTATATAACACTACACTATATACCAGGATCACATGCATGTATGTGCTTATGTTTACTTACCGGTTTTCTTCTATTGCCACTGTCTCTCGGATGAGTTGAACCCCTAGGTGATGGAACCGAGTCCGAAGTCGCATCTCAAAGGCACGCGAGCAGAAGAAGATTCTCCGACAGCGCCGTATTGAGACCGTCTAAGCTGAGTTGATTTTGGGCTGGACCCTGGACCGGGTGTTATCGGGGTCGAGGCAAGTCTGACGGAGACTAATGGTTGTGTTAGCGTCTTTTCCTTTTTCTATGTCTCTGGAAGCCCAATATTCAGCCCCATGCGACTTTGTTGCCCCGCCGGGATTTGCAGCAAGAGGTAATTAATGGAATAATAACAATACCCCTTCAACGAGATATGTATGCGTTGTTGGCGAACGCCTCCCCGACATCGGCCCCAAAATTCCCCACAAACGACAGCCTTGGCGTTCCGCGTGAGTTCTGCTTGTAAAAGCGCGGGATTAGCAAAAAGAATATGCAGCAAGCCTTCCCTTTTTTGTCTCCTCCTGATGGTCAATCCAATGACATCCACGGGATAAGGGAAAGCTGGGACACAGTTCGGCTCCCCGGGTGGGAAAACTGCGTCACCTTGCCTGGGAAAAAAGCTCCTTGCCCAGTCAAGCCCCACGCGGCATGCACCCCTTGCATGCAACGGCAATCTGAAGCTTGCGGGAAAATAGCAAAAAAAGTGTAGGTAAAGCGTGGCCTGCATGTAACTTTCGTACTGCGTAAATGAGTGAAGGCAGGGGGTTTCATCGACTAATTTAATAAGTTTAGATCATTGATGCCGTGAGCCTTGTACGGCAGATGAGATGCAAGCTTCATACATGGCGACACGTGTATCTGTATACTTTTTAATGTACTGCCCTTCAACATACAAAGTACGTAGACTCAACGTAATATAAAGGCCGTGGGTTCAAAAAGTCAATGGTACCCTAGTACCGAATGTACCATTGTGAGAGCGCCACAGCATCACATATTCCAAATATTCCCAGTGAAATGGATAAGGACAGTAAAAATTACATGCACGCCCACTGATAGTAGAACCCTCGGAGTCAAGTCGTCATACTCGGATTGAGCTCGATCGCCGAGCTGAGCGGGAATAAAAACTAACTTACTTTCAACCCTACGAACACTTATTATTAAGGCCTAACTTACCCCTTCTCACTATCAACGATTTTACTGTACCCAATATTAAGAGTGACAACATTCGAGGACAAAATGAAATTCCAATTCTTGTCTCTCATTGGAAGGGGACGACACTCCACTTTTTATTTACCATCTGAGACTGGGGTTTCTGCGGGGTGTGTCCTTCACAGATGCAAAGTAGTATTATTTACGTACAATGCTTAAACCCTTTGATTTAGTAAATAAAGTGTCCAAGTAAACTCGATGGGAAAAGAGACCGAGAAGCTGCTCTGGGAAATTTGGGTACCGTACAGTGTAAGTAAGTATAGTATTAGTGAGACACAGAATGGAGGTGGGGCTGATCTTGTAGGGCGTCTTGGGCGTGCCTCGGGCAGGACAAAACCCCAGTACCTGGCACCCACCATACCGAGCACCCAGCACCGAACACCTAACACCGAGCACGCAGCAAACGAGCACTCACCACCGATCACCGAGCTCCTAGTACCGAGCACCGAGTATACGGGATATGGAGGGTGTCGGATAAGCTCAACGGTGGAGGTTTGGCGATAAAGGATGCGGTATAATGGTGATAGGGCGGTTCAGGCATCAGGATTTTTGAGGGTTAGGATTCAAATAAATCCGCATTGCTAATTAATTCTACCCAGTCAATATGCAACGGTTGCTTTTTTGGACAATGGTTGTCTTTGAATACAATGATTGGCTTATTAACAAGGGTACCTTCCAGATTCTATTGCGGTACCCTAGGTACCCAAGGTACCTAGGTACTATACAAACATGAATGACGCTGCGGCTGGGCTTGCGATATAGACAGACCACCGAGAACGGACATTTGCCATATCCACTCGCACATGGGAGATCTCATTCATTGTCCCTGGAACCACACCACCACCACATTAAACCATGACCACTTATTCCGCTTGCTTGCCGATGCCGTCCCGGTTATTTTTTTTTTTTTTGCCTTACACTGTCTTATTTCACACCCCCCCAAACAGTCTCCAAACAAACAATAACCCAGAAAACCCCCACTGAAAAATAAAGGGCTCGTCCCAACCCAAACTTATCATGAGCTCCGTGATCGCTCTGGGGGTCTTCCTAGGCATAGATATGGATTGATCCATGGCTACGACTGCCGAGAGCATTGGGTGGGATAAAAACAACATGTCAACGGAATATACTCTTGCTTGAGTGGCCCTAGATAAGAGTTGCAGTCTTGGTCTATAAAGATGTTTCCACCCCTTCACCTTGGCTGTCTTGTTCCAATGGCTTGGGTTTTTGTTCATCTACACTTCATGCTCATGCCCAGTTTCATTTTCATATTGCCGTGAACCTAAAAAAAGCTTCATTCCCAAGATACCCTTTTTCACGGATTATAACTCGATCAATATCCAGAGAATATCTCCCAAGGCTCCCGCCAAGAATACCGAAATCATGACTGTCCTCCCTGTTGAGCCCGAGTTTTCTCAAGCCTACAATGGTATGTCTTGGAAGCTGGGTCAACCCACCAACCAAAAGTCCGAGAGGACCCAAATCACAAAAGCTAACCCACCACACTTCAACCAGAGCTGGCCAGCACCCTAGAGGACAGCACCCTCTTCGAAAAGTACCCCGAGCTCCGCACCGCTCTGTCCGTCGTCTCCATCCCCGAGCGCGTGATCCAGTTCCGCGTCGTGTGGGAGGACGACAGCGGCGCCCTGCGGGTGAACCGCGGCTACCGCGTGCAGTTCAGCTCCGCCCTGGGCCCCTACAAGGGCGGCCTGCGCCTGCACCCCTCGGTCAACCTCTCCATCCTCAAGTTCCTCGGCTTCGAGCAGATCTTCAAGAATGCCCTGACCGGGCTCAACATGGGCGGCGGTAAGGGCGGCGCTGATTTTGATCCCAAGGGCAAGTCCGACGCCGAGATTCGCCGCTTCTGCGTCGCATTCATGACGGAGCTGTCCAAGCACATTGGTGCCGACACCGACGTGCCTGCAGGAGACATCGGCGTCGGAGGTAGGGAGATTGGTTACATGTTTGGCGCCTACAGGAAACTGAGGAACCGTTTCGAGGGAGTCCTTACTGGAAAGGGGCTCGACTGGGGTGGCAGTCTGATCAGGCCTGGTAAGCTTGTTTATATATTGCCCCCCCTTTTTTTTCTTTTTTGCTCTTTCTTTTTTCTTTTGGGTGAAACACTCAAGAGTATACGACCAGCCAGATATCTAACAAATATCATCACCCTGCAACAGAGGCCACCGGCTATGGTCTAGTCTACTACGTCGGGCACATGCTCGAGTACGCCGGTATGGGCGGCTGGGAGGGCAAGCGCGTGGCCATCTCGGGCTCCGGCAACGTGGCTCAGTACGCTGCTCTCAAGATTATGGAGCTCGGCGGCACCGTCGTGTCGCTGTCCGACTCTCGCAGCGCCCTGGTCGCCGTCGAGGGTGGCCGCACCATCACCGAGGCCGACGTCCGGCGCGTCATGGAGCTCAAGGACCGCCGCCGCCCGCTGTCCGACCTCCTCCCCGAGTCGACCTCCGAAGACGGTGCCACCACCAGCCCGGGCGGGCTCAAGCACTTCCCCGGCGCCAGGCCCTGGACCCACGTTGGCAAGGTCGACGTCGCCCTGCCATGCGCCACAGAGAACGAGGTCAGCAGGGAAGAGGCCGAGGCGCTCGTCGCGGCCGGCTGCCGTTTCGTCGCCGAAGGGTCCAACATGGGCTGCGAGCAGGGCGCCATCGACGTCTTTGAGGCCAACAGGCGGTCAAAAGCCAGGGGAGAGGCCGTCTGGTATGCTCCCGGCAAGGCGGCAAACTGTGGTGGTGTTGCCGTCTCTGGGTTGGAGATGGGGCAGAACAGCTCGGTAAGTTTTGATTTTCTTTGCTGCCCTGATAACAACCCCGGAGCACGAGCAAGAAGGGGATACAAGAACAGTGGCTAACGAGCAATGCAAACCGGTAGCGCCTCAAATGGAGCCGCGAAAAGGTCGACAAGGAGCTCGCCAACATCATGGAGACGGCCTTCAGCACCGGCTTGGACACGGCAAAGGAGTATGTCAACCGTGCCAGCGACGACGAGCTGCCCAGTCTGGTGGCGGGAAGCAACATTGCCGGCTTCGTCAAGGTCGCGCGCGCAATGCAGGCTCAGGGTGATTGGTGGTGAAAATGGGATGAGGGGGAGTCTTTCACTTTGACCACGCGGTCTCAGTTTCATGTATATTTTGTGCCTTTTTTAAAGCGTGTTGGTTGCTTTCCTTCCTTCATTTTATCTCCTAAGCTTTGTCAGCTCTTGGTTCCTGGTCTACGGGCTTTGGCGTTGGGGATTGGCATCATATCTAGCAAAATTTCTACAAAGCAGTACTCTTATTTTCTATTTATTTCACATATTAGGCGTGCTTCCCTCACTGAATGGGAATATTGATCCCGAATACATAACTGCTTACCTTCAACCAGTCGTAATAACCAAGAGTCATGGTGTCGAGAGTCTGCAAGGGAGGTAATTCATTGGGTCTGGAACCACTTGTAAGATCCTCGGACAGCTTCAGTCTACAGCCTCATAGTCCGGATCTATATTTCCGCTATATGCCGAGATTGAAGACGCGCGCTGCTCGTTCCATCTTCCCATAGAAGAACCTGCGTGAGTGGTTCAGCTGAGTCCAGCGGCGACAGTAGTAAGGCTGCTCACTTTATGATAGCTGCTTGGTATTGAGAGGCGCGGAGGGTAGCTTGCGGTTGTCACACGGGGTCAAGTATGGTTGGTGCCTGAGTAGCTACCATAAAACAACGAGCCGCTTGTGCAGTAGTTGAGAAAATATGTAGGCAGAAACAATGCTTCCAGTCACAGTCACGAGTCGTACCAATCGCACATCTTCTCTGTTTTCATTGAACTTCGCCGTGTCTAGCAGCAGGTTATCACACATTCTGAGCAATAGATTTAAACCCAACATACACACCATCTTGCATTTTCTGTGATGGGGAGGGCGCCAATCCACAATGTGATGAAAGGGCCTTGCGTATAGAATACGAGGACAATAAGCCCAAGTGTGCCGGAAGGATCGCATATGACAACAATGGTTGGTGGGCTTGGTACAGTAAGTAACTTGAATACGGCATGTGGGCAAAGCCTCCCAGCAGGGTGTTACAGTACGACGATGGGAAACAGCCATTCTGGGTAATTATCATCCGGGCTGCCGCAGGACACCAACGACAGATGTTATGGTATCCCCGGTTTATGCAAACGTACGGCAAAAGCGGCGTAAAAAGAAGGCGTTCACTTGGCTTTTTTTTGCCAAGCCAACGTAGAGGGACGGCATCTCCTTCCAATGAGACAAGACTTCTCACTGCTTCGAAGCAAAGGACTGGCCAACAAGCCTGTCACGACACAAATATAGACGTGAGGAGCCATACAAAGGCAACGTGACTGTTAGACAAGGATATTGGGGTCTGTACTTGTCGGGCACATCCTTTCCGCGTGTTACCTGTTCGAGTCCGAATGAGAATGAAAGGACTTTGTCTGTGACACACATGTACATTCCTGCAGGGCTAAGCCTTGCGCCTCGATGACGTGTTGGCAACCGATCTCTGCGTTATAGAAGATTTTCAGGACCATATATTCCGCCA
>JAVHJQ010005073.1:0-17273 GCA_031306095.1 Pyricularia sp. CD86 | reverse complement strand
GCACGGAAGTGAACAGAAACAAAAGAAATCCCATCATGCCATGCCTGGTATATATCGTGGTATAACACATAAACGTCATAAAAAGAATCCCCAACCCCGAAAAAAAAACCCAAACCCGAATTTCCCCGGAAAAAAAGAAATCATGCAGTCCTCTTCTCAACAATGGCCTCTCCGACCGGCTCGCCCCCGACGAAGCCGCCGTTCTTGCCACCGTACTCAAACACCTTGTGACCCCTGACCCATGTCTCCAGGACCCTGCCCTTGAACTCGTGCCCTTCCCAGGGCGAGCACTTGTTCTTCCACTTCATGTCGCCGCTGCGCAGGGCCCACTCGGCCGCGTCGTCAAACACGCACACGTCGGCGTCCATGCCGACCCGGAGCCCGCCCTTGCGGTGCGCCAACCCGACCTGCTTGGCCGTGGCCTGGCTCGTCAGCCGGACCATATCGACGATGGTAGGCGCCTCGAGGCCCTGCCGCGCCCGCCGCGTCGCGATGGTGTGCAGGATCGGGAGCCCTAGTCCCACCGACGAGATTCCTCCCCACGCGGCAAAGAAGTCGCCCTGGGCCGTGTGCACCGGCGCGTCGCTGCCGCCGCCGCCGCTCCTCGCCTCCAGCTTTTTGTTCTTCTCGGTCGGGCTGAACGACACGTCGATGCCCGAGTCGGAGTGGTGCGGGAACGGCGGCCTTGTGGGTGGAGGCGCGAGGTGGTCGGGAAGGAGCTTGAGCTCGGGTGTGCAAGGGGAGTGGTCGCTGACGACGGTCTTGATGACGCCGTCGTGCTCGGCGGCCCGCACCAGCTCGCTCCACAGGCCGTCCTGGTTGGTCTTGCTGCGGATAGGGGGGCAGCACTTGTGGCGCGTGTCGCCGTCCTCGATGTCGTCCGACGCCAGGCCCAGGTAGTGGAAGCACGTCTCGGCCGTGACGTTGACGCCCTTTCTGCGCGCCTCGCGCAGCAGAGGTATGCACTCGGTCGCGGACAGGTGCACAATGTGCAGGTGCAGGTCGGGCGCGAGGTCCGTCATGCTCAGGATCTCGCTCACGGCGCACGTCTCGAACTCGGGCGGGCGCGACTCGAGAAACGTGCTGTACGACGTCAGCTCGCCCTTGGGTGCAAGCGGTGGATCTGACGACTGGACCGAGTCGCCGACGCTGTCTGCGATGGGAGGGATCATTTCTGCGTGGAACATGAGCGTCGTCGGCGCATCCTTGAGCGCCTTCATCGCAAGAGCGATGTCCCTTGATGACACAGCTGGGAACTCGTCGACTCCAGAGTCGATCAGGAAACCCTTGAACCCACGGACGCCAGCGTCTACCAGAGGAATGAGGTCTTGTGAGTTTCCTGGGATCACACCGCCGTAAAAGCCCACGTCGACCCAGCACTGTCCTATGCTCGCCTTGAGCTTCTCTTGAAAGTTTGCGACGGTCGTGGTGGGTGGGATGGCGTTCAGGGGCATGTCAATGACAGTGGTGACACCCCCAGATGCAGCAGCTCGCGTGCCTGTATTGAACCCCTCCCATTCCGTCCTGCCGGGCTCGTTGAGATGAACATGAGCGTCGACTAATCCAGGCAGTAAAAGTTTTGGGGACTGGTCAATATATGCTACCGAAGATGGGAAAGAGCTTCCTGGTAGTATTGTTGGGACAATGGCTATGATCTTGCCAGAGGTCGGGGAGATGGTAATTGTTGCTGGGGAGAGGACTAGACTGTCGTCTTCGAGGGTGAGTACTGCCCGGGTGGACACCAGTACAGCGAGGGGTTCAACTTGAGATCCCATCTTTGGGATTTGATACAGGCTATGTAGGATGTGATTGTGGTTTTGCTTGACTGAATGAAATCCAGGTTCGAAATCCAACAAAAGAGCGAGTGTTTAAACCAAAAGAGAATCTACTATGGCAGTCAGAGATCCGAGCGGGCTAGCAAACACAACTTCGATATGATGCTAACCATCCGATCGACGGCCCAAAATAGCCAAGCTCCAAGCTCGAGTGCCACCAAAGATATGACGGCAAGTCTTATCGCAGATACGCCCAGAACTGCGGGTAACTTGCTGATAAGAGAGAACAAAAGAGATTGGTGGCTCGGAAAAAGCCAACTTACTTGGCTGTCCCTTGTGCAAGGACAAGACGTCGACTTGTACTTTTGTGTATTTTCTTTATTTATCTTTGTGATCTGAAAGGCGGGACGGGTGAGGTGACCTCGGAGACAGATGAATATGAGATGAGGAAAGGAGATATCCGTGGACATCTACGATTCTGCAACAAAAAAAAGGAAAGCAGGCTAGGGCGAGCAACGATTTATGTGACGACACGAGTCAGCAAAAGAGAAGCGGACAGGCCCGTCGTTAGGGCGGAGCCGGCGTGTTTCTCTGGGGAACGGAAACGATTCGGCAGTAGGCATCTACCCATCGACGCAGGCAACCTGGCCTGTTTTCGCTTTCTCCGACGCCGCCGACTTTTGCCATCATGTTAGTACTGTATGTTGTACTAGGCACGGTAAATAGCGTTCAGGGACTGGGTGGTTGTATCCACAAAGACCTGAACCGGCATGTGCTTTATTTACTACAACTCAGTCTTTGACGAATGATCTGGAACAATGACAGACCCTGGGCGTTCATCCACCGGTTCCATATACTTGCACACCGAGTCTGGACGAAATCCATGGCGGGTTTGGAAACAAAACAGAAACAAAGAGAATAAGAAAAAGAAAAAAAAGAAGAAAAAAATATGCAAGCAGGGCTGCATGCGGCCAAAGCAAACAAAGAAACACACGACAGACCCTTGGAAAAACCCAAGACGTTCTTATCAACGTTTGCCAATTGGCTCGGCAAAGATACGGATGTACTAATTTGAAGGGACTTAACTGGTAGGTGGTAAGGATTTGGCTTTTCTGCTCACCTTGGAACCCTGTCTCCAGGCTGCGGCCCAAAAGACAAGGTGCATTTGCGGCGGTTGCATTGATCTAAGACTGATTACAGGGGGGGTGGGGCAGGTCGAGATCCTTATCCGACCAATCAACCGACGGAAATTCAGGCCGCTCTCGGAATCCATCTGACCTCCATTTGAGTTCCAGGGGATATGAAAAGAGGTTTTGATCGAGTAACGATCGAGTAAGAGAATGCCGAGAATGGTAACCTCCGCCGGTCCACTTGTCAATAAATTCTTTTCTGCTGCAGTAATTCTGCAAATTGTCAGCAATACAGTATGTATTGTTGGGGGGGCATTCATGTCTGGATTCTAATTCTAGATTCTAGATCGTTAAACTCGTGGCTTTTTTGTTTCCCTTTTAGGATTAGAATTGCGATGATCAGGGCTTCTGCAGACTAAGGTAACAAGCTTACCAAGTACCTTGGCTCTTTAATCTAACTGAATAGATAGAGGGGCATCGAACATCGTATTCTTGTCACCGGCATCTGACCAAAGCCTCATTTAGTCCCCGCCTCATCCGCTTCTCATTAATTTGCCCCCCCTCACAGCTTTGCAGAATCCGGATTCTTAACCTCGACGAGCAGTTTTCCTTTTGGATCACACGCAGGGTGTTAGTAACGGTAATTGCGATTCAGAAGATGATAATGACTGAGCTGACTCACCTTTGTTAACACCGTTGAACAGGTCAACCAGCGTCTGCTCAATGACATTCAATCCGCCCTTGACAATCGTCTCCCCGCGCTTGATCTTGCCCTCTTCGAGCCACTTGGCCAGATCCTGACGCGCCTGTGCATACTCCTTGATGTAGTCAAAAACTATGAAGCCTTGCATCCTGATGGACATGGCGATGACCATGTTGATGTTCTGATTTCGCAAACGTTAGCCTTTGTTCTTCGTCGCGTCATGCATTTTCTTTTTCGATTTTCACGGAACGATGCATTCTCACCTTTGGTCCCCGGACCTCGTTAGCGCTGTCGTTGTAGGTGCTGATTCCGCCGCACATGACGAACCGCGCGTGCTTCTTAGCGCGAGCCAGCGCCAAATCAAGGATCTCACCGCCAACTGCTCATGATTCAGATTAGTCAAGAAACTCCTTCACCGTATTCGCTCCTCGAAAAAAAAGATTCCCCCCTGAATCCTGGTTTTCCTTGAACAGAACAGACTTACCGTTATCCCAGTAGACATCAATAAACCCCTTTGTCGCCTCGGCAAACTTCTTCTTGAAGTCGGGGGCCTTGTAGTCGACGGCGGCATCGAAGCCCAGCTCCTCGACGAGCCAGCGGCACTTGTCCTCACCGCCGGCGATTCCGACGACGCGCCCGGCGCCATAGACGTGCTTTGCCATCTGGCCGACCACGCTACCGGTCGCGCCGGCGGCGCCCGAGACGACGACGGTGTCGCCGGGCTTGATGGCCGCGATGTGCTTGACGCCCATGTAGGCCGTCAGGCCGGTCATGCCCAGCACGCCGAGCATGTCGGTCGGGCGGCCGTTGGCCGGCACGGCAAAGGGCGCGTCAAAGGACCGCGGGCCCTTCTCGGACAGGATGCTGATCTCCTGCCAGCCGGGCATGCCGGACACGAGATCTCCGCGCTTGGCCAGCTTCGAACGCGAGGCCAGCACGCGGCAGACGGCTGCGCCTCGCATCACCTCGTCGATTTGGACGGGTGGGACGTATGAGCGGGCATCTAGGGCAGTGGGGTTTGGCTTCTTTTAGCTCCCCATTCACTCTTATTTTGTTGCCAAATTGGGGGTTCATCGTGTTCGCTTAGACTCACCGTTCAACCATCCACGCATAGCTGGGTCGAGGCCAATGTAAAGCGTCTCGGCCAAGATCTGTCCATCCTTGAGGTCGGCCTCAGTAGGCGCCGGCTGGACCTTCTTGGCAAAGGTTTTGCCCGGGATGATTTTGGGCTTGGGCCGCTCGGCCAGCACGACGGATGTGTTATTTCTCGCCATTTTCTGTCAGATGGTCTGTGAATAAACAATAAAAATATAATCTGAAGAATTGGTGGATGAGAATAACGGAATCGGCTTGTCCAATTTCGCCGCAATGTGATTGTGGACGAGATGCACCCAGTTTAAAATTCGGATGACGTTATCCTTCTTTACCCCAACAAAGGGGAATTAGGGGTCCGGGAATTAGAGTTGAGTCGAACGAGATTGCGCTGTGAATTGGGATTCTATTTCGGGAATACAAATGTGCTATCGCAGTCTGGAAGACAAATGCACGAATCGACATTCGACTTGGTTGCGTTCAATGGTCATAACGAAACAAAAAGCCACTATTCTTTCGTCTGGGCAGCAACTTCCCGACCCCTTGCCTCGGTAAAACAACCTTGCAAGCTTGCTCTCAATCCGGGGCAGATCAAAATCGAGAAGCATTACCGACAGTTGCCCCACCATTGCCGAGGCCCCAGGATCGTGACCCTAACCCGCAAAGAGCAAAGAGAAAAAGTCTGGTAACGTAAGGTACCTTAATCTGGACGAAACTTGTCGCGGGGTCTTTCTTTCAACCATTTCTTGCAGTACTGTGGCTTCTATTCAACGATTTTTATTTTTATTTTTTTTTGTATCCTATCTACAATTACTGCTTGATCGCAACCCCGATCGAGGTGATATATTTACACCGGTCCCGGGTCTTGTCGTCCACAACCTCCATGCTCGACTTGCCGCCCGTCGCGATGAGCAATCGCTTGTGACCCGCGTCCGTCCAAGTATCCCAGTGGACCGCGTCGGCGAGTTTATGCGTGTTGGGATCTAGAGTCCTGATGAAGCTGGTCCAGTAAGCCTGCGTGACATCGACGGCGTGCGCATTGCTCTGGCCCGGGTAGAGGCTTGCCGGTGCGGCACCCAGAGTGTACTCGGGGCCGAAGATGGCTTGGTTCTCGGACTGATTGTATCATGCATCCGTCATGGTCAGCTTCTTGGGGAATAAAACGAGGTTCTCAAGACAGGTTTACATGGTAAACTTACCGTGTGTGGCACACCATCTCCCGCAGCGATCTGCTTCGGGTCCTCGACGTCATATCGGTAGTTCCAAGACTTGCTGCCCTGTCCAAACTTCTCATATATCGAAGAGATCCACATTCCGGGACACATGTAGCGCACATCGCCGTACGCTGCGCTGGCCTGCCCAAAATAGCAGCCTGTATCGGGGCAGGTGTTGTTATCGTTAGGATACATGTCGTTGATCTTGCCGAGCTGTTCAATCGTCATGTACGGGAACTGGTCTTTCAGGAAGGTGTTGCTCTGGCCGAGCGTCGACGTTCCTCGAGGGACGAACGATCGCCCGTCGTTTGTTGACGTGCCGAAGATGACCGGAACGTGGAGGAATCTTCCCTCTTCGAAGGCGGTATAGGTCAGCTCGGTCAGCATGTCACCGTCAATCACCGGATTCCACATGTACAACGGGGCCTGGGCGGCGCCCGGGTAAGCGCTCGGCTGGTTGGCAGCCTGCAGCTCGGTGGTGTTCTTTGACCTCAGGCAGGCCAGCGAGTCGGCGACCGCACAGCCTGCAAGGATGGCAAAGTTGTCATACTGGTACTGAGACTCCTCTATGGTAAGCACCGTTGCGAACGACACCGCGGTGGCGGCTGCGCCGTGGAACAGCCCTTCGTCCTTGCCACCGTACGCGATCAGCTGCAGGGAGATGCTCGCCCCTCCAGCCGAACCGCCGATCAAGACGACGTGGTTCGGGTCGCCACCGAACTGCGCAATGTTCTTCTTTATCCACTCGAGCGCCTTGCGCTGGTCCTTCAGCCCGTTGTTGGGCTTGACCTGGTTGCCGTTGGTAAGGAAGCCATATGGCCCGACGCGATAGTTGAACGTTATGACGATCAGGCCGTAATCGCCGGCCTTGACTAGCCCTGTACCATCGTAATTAGAGTTGGAGTTCTTGTTGAAGCCGCCACCCTGGATGAACATGACAACCGGGAGCTTGGAAGTGGACGTGGCATTGGACGGCGCGTAGACGTCGAGGAAAAGACAGTCTTCCGAGCGAGTGGCACTCTCGGTATCTCCGGTGCCTATGCATATCGGCCCGTGCTGTATGCGTTGTTAGTCACCGCATGCATTCACTACTTGCGCGAGTTGGAGAACGTCTCAAGATCAGCGAGGAGTGCTACTCACCTGCGTTGCGTTCTGAACACCAGTCTGGCAAGGCGCATCCTGAGGTGGCATGAACCTCAAGTCACCAACGGGAGGAGCGGCGTATCGAATACCGAGCCATTTGGTCACCCCAGTCGTCACGTTGGCCGTCCCAGCATACCGATTGCACGAGTCTCCTACCACGGTGGGGAGAGCGGCAGATGATAGGCCAGGCAAGGCGCCAAGGAGCACCAACTTCCACAGAGTACGCGCCATCTTTTCGAGCGGTTTACGCCAAAGACAAAAGATGTCTTGGTGACTCGCGGGAAGAAGAGGTAGGAAGTGAAGAGGGAGGGGGATGCACAACTGCCATCTCTGCTCACCGACCCGGGGTCTTCTTCAACATTTATGAGTCTCTCCGGGCGAGTACCGGTAGGAGGACTATAATTGGTACGGAATTCAAGTAATTTCCGGGTACAAACTGGACCCGTTGTTGAGGGGGAAGCACGCAAACTGACTTGTTGAGCCCTCAAGGCCATCCTGGCCAAGCGAGTCGTCCGTCATGTTTCCGATTGAATAGCTACCTCCTCCTCTGAGTCAGCTCTTAGTGAGCTACCGCGAATGTATGGGAACTTCATCGTGGTACCTATGACGATACGGCACGGTCACGATCCCAGAATTTCTCTATGTGCGGAGTTGGTGAGGGGATGAAGTTGGAGTGCATCACCAGACGCATTGGAGTGGGTTCGTTTAATCTTCGGCGGTGGTGATGATCCCCCAGGTACGGTATTGCAGCCCAACTTTCCAGACGCCCTTGACCTTGTCGACATGTCTCCTCTTGTAGCTCCCAGATCGAAACTGTGCGGTATTTAAATATAGCTTTCTAAAATTAAGCAGCCGAGTTCGTGACCGGTAACTAGGTAAACGGGGACAATACAACTTGTTGCTTTGGAGAAAAGTTTTTATTTCATGGGAGGAATCACGTGAACGAAATAGTGAGCGACATCGAGCTCGCCTGAATTATGTAAGTATAAAAGTATATATGTCCTGCTCGCACCGGCCGGTACTTTTACCTCATGCTAACAGCAGCAGTTACGTACGGCAGTCGGAATGTGGACGACAGAGACTGGGGGTCAAAAATTTGCGACGACACGTGGTCTAGTGGGTCAACAAAGGCTTCCATCTTCCCCCATAATACGCAGTGCTAGCTTGTTTTCGGCACCGGAACATTGGAGCAGCTGAATCTTTGACTGGGACGTGCCAAGACCAGATCCATTTTCAACCTCTGGATACCTCTACCGACTCCTCGGTTGAGTTTCTCGACTATCTTTCTCGGTAGCGTTTTTGCGGGGGACGGTTGGACTATTCGGTTCCCCAGAGAATGCATCCATCCCTCGCATCACCCCGCACCATCTTCGGTTGTGTCGTCCAGTCAGCGTCACCATCTCTTCAAACCAGCCCGAGATGTATTTGTAAGGTTGAACATCTCTACGATTGCAACTCCACCGCAGCAGCAACAGTAGAGTGTGTTTTAAAAATGGAGACAGGTCCTCTCTATTCGCTCAAGGCTGTTGCTTCACAATATGAACAGTGGGTATTTTATACCAATTCACCAATGACGAACACCGATGTATCTGGACAATACCTCATCGCGCTGTGGTCCCCGAGTCTCTTGCAAGTCAGACCACCCGACGTCTCCTGGCTCATGTAGACCTGTAATCAATCATCTTCATGATGTGGCCAGACACCAACTAGTCCTGCGACACCTTCGCATGGGCGACAGATTCCAGATTCCTTTTGCATGCATCCCTAACCACAGTCTGGGTCGGATCGCAATGGAGGTGGGAGCATCTGAGGTTACTAAATCCGTGTGTAAAGTATATGAACAAGGGCGAGGCAGAAATTTATACTTGCACCGGCTAGTCTCCCGGTACAACCAAAGGCAGAGCCCGAACCCATTAGCAACACCCTGGACGCCTACTGAAGCTTGGCGAAGGCTCCACCACCAACCTCGCCTACTAATTGGTTCTGGTTCGTGGATCGTGCAGGAAATGGCAGGCTTTACCCCGCTGCACGTCGCCATCTATTGACAAGACAACCATGTGACCGACCAAGCTTCTGGTTGCTCAAGGTGCAGATGCTGTCAGCGATTTCATCCCGTGTTACCTTGAATGCCCTGAGAAAGGAGGGCCGCCTCACCGCTGGATAGATTCGCCCACAGGAAGAGGAGATGGACGGCTTTTGCCATTCATGCTTTATCGAAAGAAGTGCAAAATGCCACTCCAGACCCACCAAACTCCGACATATTATTACCAGACTATCCCCGGATACTTTGACGCCTACTTTGTTTTTACGTTTTGGCAAGTTCACGTCACGCCCGAAGAATGGGTAAGGCTCAGCCTGAGCGCCGGGGACGCTGTTCAAGTGGGACCCTCGATCGCACGTCGAGATGCTATGGACCACGCTACTTCATTTTCCGCATCCAAAGTTCAGAAAAACATCCCAGCAGACAGCCACGACACCTAGTCAAGGCGATCTACGCACAGGACTGGAAGTTTCTCGATGTTGTGCTAGACCTGATCGACCATTGGAACCTCGTCGTCACTGATGCCAATGACTTCCTCGCCCTTTCAAGCCAGATAACCATCATTTCCAGAAGTGTGAGTCTGATTATTACCCATTTGTCCGTTGGCGTCGAGGATAAGGCCGCCCAGCTTGGGCCGGATAGGTCAAGGGCCAAAATTGAGCCTACTTCAACATCTTGAGTATCCTTATTTTATCAGTGGGAAGGACGGTAAGTTACTCATTTCTTCATTTGCCCGAAGACAGCAGACTCCAAGGAGACTAAACTGTACACGGAAGCGGAAGCGGAACAAGAACCGAAGTAAACAGCGACACCATTTTGAAGCCTAGCATCTGTATTACCTTCCTGAATGCAGAGTTGATACTGTCAATATTGGCTGTAACTTTTGATGATGGCGAGATGCACCGAACTTATCATTTCTAACGGTATCCCCATGTGCGACCGAAAATTATTGAGCGAAGAAGCATGCAAGATTTGGCAGTGAGAGAACTAAACCGCAAGAAAATAAACTTCATCATGGACACATTCCGACCTATCCGAGCTCGCGACTCAGTGCTCACGTCTCCTGAGACAGGCCAGCCATCAATCTAGCATACGCCTTGTTTTCGGCCTCCTCCACAGCAGGATCCTCCGCATTTGGCGGGAGCACTTCTTCGTCAAAGGCACCACTGTAGCAAAAATATTCTGTGAAAGTCCCATCGGATTGGGTCTTGCCTCCTTCACGGCATTCGACCCACTGAGAGGGACCAATGCCGCCGTTAAAGGCCATGTACCGCTTATCGAGAAGACCGATGGCCAGGCCGTGGCGCCGTTCAAAGGCTTGGGCCTGCATGTTTTTTGTTTACGTTTCAGTTTCATAATTCAGGAATTGCAGCATTACTAGTGGTTTTTTCTTTTCAATGGGAGGGAAGGGTGCCATCACGTACCTCACCATCCCAAGCGCCATGTGCCAGTCGAAAATCCTCCAGGTCTGGCAGGCCCTTGCGAATCTTGTCAAACACGCCCGACCATCTCAGAGAACTAACGTACACCACTTCTTCGGATGACTCGGCCTGCGGCAGCTTCTCCAGTTCTGATATGCGGAATTCTTCCAAGCCGTAGTGGGTGAGGTTAAAGTAATGCGCTATGGGGCAGTCGTCGAGCCACAGCGTCCGCAACCCCTTGTGCGACACGATCCAGTCCACCTGCCAATCATATGCAAGGTTGAAGTTGCCTAGCGACAGCGCCCGCAGGTTGGGGAAGCTAACGTCGGAGGTGTCGAACTCGGGAAGGATGCCAAAGTAGTTGTCGCAGTACAGCGTCAGGCTGGTCAAGCTCTGCGCCGCGGGCTTGAGCCACTTGTCGACAAAACCCCCCGGGGCCCAGAAGGACTTGACCTCGGCCTTGGTGATGGTGTGCTCGGGGGCAGCATCGTCCGTCTCAGTGGAGATGGAGACGTGCAGCTCCTTGAGCCGCAACACGACCGACTTGAAGTCTTCACCGTCGGCGCCCTCATGAACCACATTCTGCAGGTTCTTGACGCTGAGCGCCCGGATGCCACGGCCCGGCAGCTCGTTGACGCGGGCCAGCGCGCCAAACACCGTGTCCAGGACGTCGGCGCGCTCGCTCTGCGTCTCGGCCACCTCCTTCTCCCAAAAGTCTCCACCGTCGACGGCGCACTGGGACGAGAAGCGCAGGGCGACGGCGTCGACGCCGGGGAACTCGCCCAGGCGCTCCAGGGCGCCGGCCCACGACTCTGGCTGCTCCCAGGGTTCCTGGTCGTCGATGTCCTCGCTCATCGCAGAGTCGACGATGGCCTCCCGGGCGTGGGCCCGCAGGGTCGGTGAGTCGGCGATGTTGCCCCACTTCTTGGCGGACTCGTCGCTGGGCCGCAGGCGCACGACGCGGAAGAGCTGGCGAGTTGCGACTTCGTGGAGGGATTTGCACGTCAGGCGCAGGTTGCGCAGGTCTTGGAGACTTTTGAAGTCTTCATCCCACACGCGACTGTCATCTTCATCGTACGTAAAGCCTGGGGTCCAAGGATCCAAATTGGAGACAATGGCCAACAGGATTTCGCCTGCAAGGTTGCTAAGTAAAACCATGGTTCGTCTTGTTGTGAGTGATCTGTACTGTTGTATTTGGTGGAACCCTTGAAGATTGAGGCGAGTTCTCTTGAATTATAAGTTTAACTTGTCTTTAGGATGCGCTCGTCCCCTGTCCCAAAAGCCAAGACAGGCAGCAGTGGCGCCTGCCTCCGGGCCCAATCGGATAGTTTGATCAGGGGACATTGCTGCCTGGGCCATGGATTTATGAGGCTAGACGTGAAACGACTAGAATAATTGAAGCTAGGTATGGGTAGGTTAGGAAGATAACTTGTGACGTCGAAAAACAAACCATCAATTCTAAATCATTTAGCAAACGATCGCGCTGCAATTCGCACCATAACACGAACGCTAATTTTGTCCACGGCTATACCTTATGCCCGCTGCGCTTTAACCATAGCTATAAAACCCGGCATGGACCGAATGAATACCCACCAATTTAGGCCCTCTCAGAGTGTGTAACGGTAATCGGGTTGACGCTGCCATCTTGCTGCTAGCGCCTGCGTCGTGGTGCCGTCGACCGTCCCTTCGGCTGCCATGTCCTCGGCGCTAACCTCGTCCAGCTTCTTGTTCCTCCAGGAGAGGCAAAACCTCAACGTGGTAGCCATGGCGATGCGCATGCCGCTGAAGGCCACGTTTGCAATATTAGCCTGCAGCTCAGCAGTAGAGTCTCGCGCTGCGGGGTAGCCCAGCGTTTGGACGATAGTCGGGAAGAAGTTGGTAAAAGCCGCTGCAGTGTTGAGGCCCAGCTGCATCATCCAAATCAAGTACAAGCTTACGTCAGTGAAGGCAAGTTTGAGGCCTTGGAACGCTGATACTTCCTCTCGATCGTCTTTCTCGTTTGCTTCTTCTGCAATACGCAACACAGCCAGACCTCGTTCCTCATCGCTAAGCCACTTGGTCAGAAATCCCCACATAACTGAGTTGCTTGCAAGGCTGCGCCATAAGATGAGAGCCGCAACGACAAAACCTACCTAAACAGAAAGAGGGCACCTGGAAGAAGGGCGGCCTCAACAAATCCCAACATGAATCGCAGGAGTCTCATGCTGGAGTAGTTCTGCACAGCGCTGTACAAGCACTGACTGAGCCCCAGCAAATCATGACAGCTAGCAAGAAAACAAACGGGCGAACTTTGTTCAGGATCATGTTGGTTGGGATCTGTGCCAAGATGTAGTCGACAAAGAAAATGCTGATGACGGTGTTGTATTAGGTGCCATGAAGACCGATGTCCTTCTCAAAGCTACCGATCCGCGCAGTCGCGATGTTGTTGCGGTCAATGCAGTTAAGAACATCTATTCTTGATGGTCAGTCATGCCAATTAAGACTCGGGACAGGATAAGGAGTCAAGAAAGCCATACAAAGTAACGTCATCAGTGGCATCATGCGGCTGTCAATCTTTCGCACCAACGCCTTTTCCTTACGCTCTCGGTCCCCAATGAGAACTCCACTTTCGGTGTCCTTCAGATCAGCGTCAACCGTATCAAGGTGAAGATTACCTCCGGGCGTCTTTAGCACCTTCAACACACCAGTTTGGTTCGCTGTCATTGTTGGAAACAAAGCCACGAGCGTGGGAGGTTGCGAAAACAGAGGGGAAAATGACTGCACCAACCCAAACTCCTGGAATCGGCAAACAACCGGGCGAGCAGATCTTGTGTCTGCAGAGTAGTTTGCCAAATCCAAGGACGTGACGTACGCTATGTGCGAGACTTGCGGGACTTAGCAACGGTGACAGACCCTCCTGCTGTACTGCTTGCTTCAATATACGAGTGGTTGGTGTGGTCCAGTATCGCTAAGCTGATGCTACACAATAGCCCAAATCCGGCTGAATACGGCGTGCATGACAGATCGAATATCCTGGCGGGTACCTGTCAAATCTTGACGCCGCTGAACCTCTTCAAGAACTTGGGCTGTAGCTCTGGCATTTGACGCAACTGTTTCCATCTTGATGATCTGCCCTCGGATCCACTCTCTTTCACTAGGGTCCTTCTCCTCGGAGCCCAGCATTAGGAGTGGCCACAACAAAGTAACGGGGAGTGACTCTGAAGTTTCTGCCGGTGTATGGCTGATTAGAGTTTCCTGCCGACCCGATTCGGACCCTATCGACGCCGTATTCTGTTGCTCCGCCGAGAGTTGCGCATCCGAGTTGCAAGACTCATCAACCATGAGTTGTGCCAGAAGACGTATCTGCACAAGTGCCTCCTTCGTATCAGTCGTCAGTGGCAGGTGCTTGTATGCCACACGATGAAGGTGGACCTTGCTGGCGTGAAAGTTGGCGAGATATGCTCTGAATGCTCGTGTGATTGAAGCAGCTATTTCGAAGCTCACGTGTGGCGCCTTTAGTTGCCCCGCGACGGCATGATCCATCAACTTCGGGCGGCTATCGTAGAGGGCACGGAGATCTTTTAGAATAGCGGCTGCGATGTTCATCACCTCGGTTTCATCCTCGACGGTGCCACGGCTCCGATGCCATGGATCGATCTTTGAGATGCGGCCCATAAACGACTGGACCTTTTGGTAAAATATATGGCCTGGTTGGTATAGCAACTCAAATAGAACATCCTCAATGTCATGACTGGGGTGTGTCGGCTCGTCGTCTGGGTTGTCCGCCGTTGCTGGCGACGGCTGCACGAGCAAGTTCTCGTCCTTATCGTTCAAAAAGAGGCCCTCACCTCCTGCCGACACAGCACGGGCATCCAAAAGACGAATCCAGGAGAGTATCTGCATTTCGACAGGATGAAAGTCGCTTCCTTGGCCAAGACTGAACAGCTCGTAGGCACGCTTGAGGTTTGCATGTGTTGTATCCATCCTCTCCTCTAGGATGTCAATGTAACAGAGAAAAAACAGCGTGGCCAGCAGGTTCTTTCTTTTTTTGCTGTACTTTACCAGATCCGGGTCTGAGATATCCCCGGCGCAAGCGACCTCGTCACTTGCAGCCTGGTAGTGTATCTGTGTTGGTTGCAACCATGGCGTCTCTCTGCGGCATCGCAGGAGGCTTGCAAATGCCAGGATAGCGGATCGAACCATGGACGATGACGTAGCCATGGACAGAAGGACATGCCTCATAGTATTCCATTTCTTCTGCGTCTCGACCTCCAAAAGTGGCGGAACAACTGAGTTGACAAAATACCTCAACAAGTCGCCGTCCGCACCTTGAAGCGTCGGTTCGTGCCAAGGTAGAGTTGGAGGGCTCAGCGACCGGCCTCCGAGCCTGGCAGCTCCACTCTCAGATGGCATGTTGGCCACCGAAACCAACGGGAAATCTACATCAACATTCCCCTGAGTGTCGGGTGTCTGTTGGACCGAACGCAAAGTGATTAGCCATATGCACAGCATGGGTTTTCTGTACGCATCACAAAAGAGGCAATCACCATCCAGTCATTATCGATCTCCAGTTCCGTGTGGCCCAGGAGCCCCCCATCAGTCCAAAGAAATGTGGCATAGTCAAAGAACTGGTCGACACCCGAGGCCTGGAGTGTTACTGGTGCATGTCCTTGTGCCTGTTGAATCACGGGGCCTCTCATGGTACGGCGTGTGCCGAGAGTTCTGGGATTTTGTTGCTTAGATATGCCCTCATCACGGAAGTTTTTTGCCTGTGTTCTAGGTGCTGCAGGGCTTGGTCTTGCATCGGAGCTCTTGGTGGCCACGTCGGGCGTGGCAGAAGACATACGCCACTGACATGACAGATGCAACCGTTGGCAGTGGCCGCAGTGTGGTCTGCTTTCGTCACATCGGACTTTTCGTCGTCTGCCCGACGTTTTTCACATTATAAATATCAGTATCAGCGCGGTCTATGGGAAGAGCAAAATTGGTACATCAGACCATACCTGCAAGTCAAACACCCATTCTTGGATCGCACTGGACGACGAACTTGGCTACTATTCGAACCGTTCTGGCTGGGACTACCGGGATCTCGAGTGTTCTGGTTCGTCATCCTGATCTAGCGTGTGCAGCACCGCAATCAATTACGGTTTGTAGAATTTCCATGGTGTCGTAAAATGGATTTGGGTCCATGTGATACAATTCTTGGACAACTCCAGTTCAACCCAGAAGTTTGCGGGGTAGACTGGGTCGTATCAATTGCCGACTTGGAGTCCTACAGGGGCCTGGAATCCGGCAATTCAGCTGGTTTTTAGTGGGTCTTACACTGGCAGGCATGGCGGGGATTTTTTCTTGCGAGCTTGGCTGCGGTTTCTAGATAGGTCACTCTCGATGTGAAAGGATTGCCTATTGGGGGAGGCGTTAGACAAAGGACCTTTCTATGCGCAATATGCATCATTCCGAATATAATAATTGCAGCACTATCCACCTAACGCATACGACCATAAATCAATTTTGTTATTTCAAAGCCGGTCATTATCAGCATTACGCTATTCTGTCTGTTCCCGACCCTCGCCTTCTCTCGTCCACAGCACAAGCAACACACAACCTAATCTCTTTGGCGCAGTCGAGTTGCCCACCACAATGAGCATAATCAGCAGATCCTTGCCACCATATCCGCCGGATTATACGGACAACGAGGGCCAACTCGCACAGACTGTCAACACCCGCCACTGGCTGCGGTACTTCAAATGGAACTTTGTTATTTTCTGTGGCATTTACGACGACGACGCGCTTTGGGCAATGTTTATCGCCCTACTTAAAAAAACAATACGTCGCAAACCTGGAAAACAAAGCGGCACAAGCCGAACTGGGTCCCGACCTCAAATGGACCATTATCGAGGATAAGGCCCTCGAGGGCGCGTCTAGAGATGTTGTGCGCGCCCGTTTCCTCGAATGGGTCGCCGCCCGTTCCGACGAACGCGACGGGCCGGGCGCCGCCGCTTTATGGATACCTAAAGCGTGCCCGCGTTTTTCAAAATTGTATTCACGTGGGCCAGGCGTGTTTAAATTCCCTTACCGTGGAGCGGGATGGGCACCGCCGCGGTCCAGGAATTCATTGGAACCTCCGAGGCCAAGTCGTTGTTATCGACGGTACCAACGGGCACCACGATAAGGATATCGGCGACGAAGAAAGTGAGCCCCTCGAAGGAAATACTGCCTGGGACGTTGGTTGGACTTATGTCGACGCCGGGTATCTTATGGTGTACCGTATGGTACGAGAACCTGCATCTTCAACCAACCGACTGGGAAACGTGGGAAATGGTTTACGACCGGGAAAGGCCTTCCACCGAGGGACCCAAGCGTTATCCTGGAGAACCTTTTGCATCAGTCAATCTACCACCAAGCGGCCAAGATTGAAATTTGTTGCGTGGGAAAGATATGAGCTAATGAATCCTAAATGGTTGTCCGGTCAAGTTGGAGCAAATTTCACATAAAAACTTGTATTCATCTCATCAGATCCTTGAGCCTGGCTGGACCGAATACTCCATGTACCTTTCAACCACATGGCTTTTCGACCAATCAAATTGGCCGGAAAGATCGCGCTCGTTCTAGATAGTGGTCTGAGGACAATTTGTCGATTATCTCCGTTTACGGCGGTATGGGTATAATATTTGCACTATGCGCGCTGTACCCGCAAAAGGTAATAACGTTGGGCTCCACATCTCCGACCCCCCTAAAGTCCGGCCCCTAAAAATATCTACTCAGCCACGTCAAC
>JAVHJQ010005024.1:7863-20674 GCA_031306095.1 Pyricularia sp. CD86 | reverse complement strand
GAATAATAATAATAATAATAATAGAACAAGTTCGGTTTTAGCAACTCAATAAAGAATTAAAAAAAAAAACCCCTGACAAGGCAATGAAACAATTCATCAAAGGTAGTCGGGGGGGTATCTGAATCGACTTTTTACATGAAACTGCTACTACATAGACTGGTGCACCCAAGTTACCCATCACCATGGCTGCCACCACTTCTTCTTCTTCCCGTCCTCCTCGACGTAGTTGTCCTTGACGACGGATATGAAGACGTTCTCGAGCGTCGGCTGCGCCAATCCATACGTCAAGAGATCCAGCTCCTCCTTGTTCTCCTCGAGCGCCGTCATCATCTGCCCGATGGGGTCCTTGGCCGGCACCGTGAACTTGATCTGGCCTCCCAGGCTCTCGCCGGCGAGCTTGACGGCCGGGAAGCGCGAGAGGACCCAGTCCTCGACGGCCTTGGCCTCTTGGGGTTTGGTCTGCGGCGCCGACTTGAGCACGAGGTCGAGGTGGTAAATGTCGCTGTACTTGCTGCGCAGCTCCTGCGTGGTGCCGATGGCGAGCAGGTTCTTGGACAGGATGGCGGCGCGCGTGCAGAGGGCGTCCGCCTCCTCCATGCTGTGCGTCGTCAGCAGCAGCGACCGCCCGGGCCCGATTTCGGATAAAGTCCTCCACATGACGCGCTTGGACGCCGCATCCATGCTGGACGAGGGCTCGTCCAGCACCAGCACGTCCGGGTTGCCGATCAGCGCGATGCCGAGCGACAGCTTCCTCTTGTTGCCGCCCGACAGCTTGGACGCCTTCTTCTCGGCGTGCGGCGACAGGCCCGTCTTGTCCAGCACCACCTGCACGTTGTTCCTGACGTCGGGCACGCCCTTGATGCGCGCGTAGAACTCGAGGTGCTGCCGCGCCGTCATGAGGTCCAGGGCATCGAACTGCTGGCAGACGCCCAGCGACCGCTGCGCCAGCCGAGTTTGCTTGTGCACGTCGATGTCGCGCACGTGGATGTTGCCGCTGTCCGGTCGGAGCTCACCCATGATCATGTTGACGGTTGTAGTCTTTCCGCCACCGTTGGGACCGAGCAGGGCCATGATCTCACCCTCGCCGAGGCCGAAAGACACGTCGTCGACCGCCAGGTTGGACTTGTACGACTTGGACACGTGCGACACCCGCAAAAGGTCCGTCGTCGACATGCCGACCCTGGCCACCTCCTTGGTCATCATGTCACTACCAGTGGTACTGGCCTCCTCGTCCATGGAGCCAGCGGAGCGAGGCCCGGTGTCACTCTTGCGGTTTGTAAATCTCCTGATGAAAGCGGCCAGCGCCGAGAAGCTGTTGTTCGACTCGAGCCAGATGAGGAGCAACAGCAGAACGATGACCTGAATGAGGAGTAGGAGAATAGTACCACCGTAGGCATATATGTCTCCAGGATACGAGACTTCTGAATTGTCCCGGCAAGCAATTTTAAACGTGTTCAGTCCGATCATGAAGGATTTGAAAACGTTAACGACGGGGAAGAAGACTCCCAGCCTGTTATAGATCCTAAAGTTAGCTTATTATTCTAGGAGATATCCAGGATGTATTTGCATTATACTTACGCCCATGCAAGGGTTTCAGTTGTATCCCGAACCTTAAGAGGCTCAATATACGATCGCGGCAGCTACAGTAAATTTCATGATCAGCATTAGTTCAAATTTAATTATACAAGCCTCCCCACTGGATGTGACTTACAGTAAAGGAGAGGACAGCGCCGACGAACTGAAGCTCAAGTATTAGGAGCGTAGCCATGAAAGCCGAAAGCTGCGTCTTTGTGAGCTTTGAAGCGACAATGTACCCTATGAGAATACCCGCCAGGCCGTAGAGGATCGATACGAAGAACAGGAAGCCCGGGTTCCAAAACATGGGGAGCTGCGCCGCGACCGTTGCAGTCAAGGCGATAGACGCAAGCAGCACCACCACAAAGTCCGACAGCAGGTGGGCGATCCACATGGGCGCCGGCCGGATCCCGTTGGCATACTGCAGCGCCCGCACGTTGTGGCTCTTCTCGTAGGCCGGGTACAAGGCGAAGAAGACGGGGTATACCGTGAGGATCAACGTGGCAAAGGTTGCATACATGACTGAGAGGTCACCTTCGTCGACGCTCTAAAAAATGTGTTGGTGGTATGTTAGTCAAAACCGTCTGGTTGCCCTACAGAAAAGTAGGTTGCTTGGAGGGAGAAGTGTAGATGGTGTTAGGAGTATCCAGGGGCAAATATTCTCATCAACTAACCGTCAAGTAAGGCCTCGGAAGATCGCCAGTGAATACGGAAATGTTCTGACCGCTTTGCATGGCGATCCACAGCCCTGTCAGACCCATGGCCGGAGCAGAGTATTCTAAGCTGTTGGCAATGATGGCAGACGACGAGGTCGTGGAGTTGTCGAGGATGAAAAGTCCACCATAGTTGGCACCCATAGTAGAGTCTTTAATAGACTGAAGCCACGACTCTTGCGTGTCCTCCACGCGGTAGATACGGAAGTCCCTCGTGTGGTTATACCAAGCTCCGCCAACTGGAGTCGTACGCATAGCTCTTTCCAGGGCCGGGCCTGCAGATGACGGCCCTACGGGGATAAATATCTCAGGCTGACTTCTAGAGGATCGATAATACGACGTCCCAACATATTGTTCCCTCAAGTATTCATACCGTGGCACCCAGCTCAACTCCTGGGCTGGGCTTGTGCAGTTGGGTCGCTCGTAATAAAAGGGTGGCAGGCTTTTCTCGTCAATCAGTAGAGGCCTGAGAGCAGCCGGGAGACCAGCCGCAAGACCGAGTGCCAGCAATGGGGCCACCCAGTAACGGGGAAGAATGGTGAGGCGCTTCCTCATGAGAATCAGAACCTGTTTGAACGACGAGATTGGTTTCCCAGACACGAGTGCAGCGGTTGTTGTCGCCGCGGCACCGCCGGGAGTCGCTGAAGCCGTGGTGCGTCCGCTGCTTGCGTCTTCGCCAAGTTCCCTACGAAGCGTCTCGTCAACATCCTTGGTGAGCGAAAGGAACACCTGCTCAATAGTAGGGCCCGCCATGGCAACCCCAGAAATCCCTTGAGACTCCAGCTTGGTTATGAGCGCAGCTGCTTCCTTGGTGTCTGCAACGTGGTATCGGACCCGGTCCTGGTGCACACTGGACGGCACACCCATGTCAGGAGCCGGCTTCTCGTCGCTCTTGGGAATATGGACAATGTATCCATCTCCAAAACGGTTCTTCAGCTCAGCACCAGAGCCTTGGCACATGATTTTACCCTTGTAACATATTCATGTTAGTAGTTTGCCCATTCAGTCCATGGATAAATGTTGACTCACCTTGGACAGAAGCGTGATGTGATCGGCTAATATCTCAGCTTCATCCAAAAAGTGGGTGGTAAAGATCATTGACCTCTTGGATCGCTCGCCTGAAGGAGTGAGTCAGTTATGCGAGCCATTTGAAGAAGAAGTCGACGGTCAACTTACCGAGAATAATGTTCCAGATAGCCCTGCGAGAAATAGGATCTAGGCCGCTGGTAACTTCATCCAGGAGCAGTACCTCACTACCACCAGCGAACATACAGGCAAGTTGAAGCTGGAGAATGACACTCGGCCGTCAGCTTAACTGCATACAGTTTACACATCACAGGAAAATACCGGATCACTATACCTTTCTCTTTTGACCACCCGAAAGATCCCGCGCGTGGCTATTAATCTTTGGCTTAAGATCACAGTATTCCACAAGCTTGGTAAGCGTCTCAATGCTTTCGCTGCCGTGCTTGATCCTGCTCCAGATTTTTACATGCTCGAGGACAGTAAGGAAAGGGAAGAGTGTGTTCCTTTGAGGACAGACGCCTGATCATACTGTTAGTTTGATCACCTTTTTCACAAGTGTAGATAGCTGGGGGGAAAAAAACATACCGAGCTTTGTAAAATTCGAGTTGATCCTTACGCTTCCGGCCGTTGACTTTTGCATGCCTCCAATTAGCTCAAGCGTAGTCGTTTTGCCCGAACCGTTCACGCCCAGCAGACACATGATCTGCTGCTTCTGCGCCGTCAGGTCAATGCCGTCCAGGGCCGTCACGACAGTGCCCCTGCGGGCGCCGCAGCAAAAGATCTTCCTCCAGATCGAAGGGCTGTAAACCTTTCTCAGATCGCTCGTCTGGATCGAAACAGACGCCGCCTTGGCTGTCTCGTCGTCGTGGAATTCCCTGCGAGTAAAGCTGATGCCGTGGATGAGGCGCTCCGCGAGCACGGCGAGCAAGGGATAGAGAATAATTTGCAGGATGGCAAAGATGAAATAGTGCCACATGGCTACGCCGTGTGTCGGGTTGCTTTTCTTCACCCACTCGCTCGCCCAGAGGTCAAAGTAGGTCTTGCCAAAGTCTACTGCCTCTTCTTTGTATGCCCTCCAGCTCATCAGGGCGATGCTGTATATGTAATTGCAGGCGGGGAAAACGGACGAGAGGCCGAGGTTCATCTGGTCGGTGGCTGTCCTCGAGTTATCATCAATGATAGCGCCGGCCGCCAGAGCAATAAAGCATGCGGCAACGAAAACACTCGAGATCCGAGGACCCTATGCTCAATAGTCAGCTTATGGTGCTGTTTGCTATCGGCAAAAGCCCTCCCGTCTCGGCTGTTATTTACCTGAAAGAAAGCTGCTGCGAATATCGCAGAGTTGATGACGGCCATCGTCATGAGCATGTACCAGAATATGATTATCGCAGCGCTCACTCTAGGGAACGAGAACTGATGGTAAACTGTGTTTGGTCATTGAAACACATGTTAGAAATGCGGCACCTTGATGATAACGGAATGGAAAGCACGAAAGAGTACTTACAGACTCCCGAGATAATGGCCGTAGGCAGATAGAGGACATTAAATACCAGGACATGGCTGTACACTCTGGCAGCAGCACCACCTCCCATGACATCCACCAGCTGCGACACGCCTTCCTTGCGCTCTGTGGTGATCCTGGCCACAACGTGGTGTGCCGGGATGATGAGTGTCAAGAAGTTGAGCAGGCTGTTTGTGCCGCGTGTGTCCCTTGCCATTCCCTTCCACTTGTCACGATCGGCTTCCTCTTGGCTTTTGCCGGTATAGCTAAAGAGTGAAGCATCGTAGGTAGCATTGGTGATTGCAGAGGCTACGGCGAGTTGCAAGGGGACCCTGACGTTGGTGACGGGTGTTTCCTCGTTGACATTTACGTTTTGTGACCAAAAGTATTCGCTTCCGGTGCGGCTTGGATCGGTTCGGATGATATCTTCGCGATATGTTAGTGGATGAAAAGCTAGGGTTCCAAGGGGTACCAGTGACAAAAGTTGGTAGAGGACGAGAACATACAGCTCCAGTTACCGACGCCACTGCTGTCATTGGTCCTGGGTGTCAGGGGAGCTTCAAGTAATCAAATATAATTAGCAGCTATCATCATAGGCACGTAAAACGATGGATAGGTAGGGTATAAAGTTCACTTACAATCCAAAAAGATTAATGCAGCGTGACATCCAGAGATTCCTTGACTGTTGGTCTTGCAGTACTCAAAAACAGCATTGGGATCCTGCAAGTCTACCAGTCTTCTCGACAAATGAGCCAGCGGCTCCTTGATCCTGCCCACAACCTGTGGCACGTCGGGTCCGAGAGTATCGTTGTACACGAAAACGAGGTCCCCGGAGCCACTCTCGAAGCTCTCTTTGAGTGTCTTGATCTTGAAGGTTCTTCCGAAACCATTCGAGCTGTTTGGATTGCTAAAGTTGTAGACGTTAAGGAGGATTCCCAAGAGGGCCAGAGGCAGTACGAGCCCTTGGAATATCGTCGAGATCCACCTCCTCCGCAGATGGATGATGTTCTTCTGAACCAGCGCTCGCGTTTGTCTGATGAAAACAGGCACGCTAAGCGTGGCACCGCCGCCCTTGGTAAAAGCCATCGTGAAGGGGGGGGGGATGAACGACAACAATGTTACAGAGTATACCTTTCCCACATCGTTAGGGGAGAGTAGAGGTTATAAGTATGGTTCACCATTGAGAGAATCGACGAATAAACAAGGAGCCCCAGATGCACGCCAAGAATGTCAGCAACGCGATATTGGCCTTTGTCCACATTAAGTTCTCAAGTCGCTGCGCCGCCTTGGCAAAGCTTTTCACTTTCGGCTTCGGCCCCATAGGGCATCTTGGGCATTCACCAAAACCAAGAACTAATCAACCATTTTCTGCGGATCGATAAATTTACTTCATGCCAGACGGGTGACAGCAAAAGACCCGTTGGAAAGGATACAGGGCCTCGATCCTGTGGCCCACCGCAAACAGACGTACAAAAGAAAAATGCCAAAAGTAACGCGTCTAATCAGGCAACGAGCATTCTGAATGGCAAATATCAAGTAATGTATTTCACGGTGGATACGTGATAGGGAAAATTTCAGTACCTATTCAGCTTGTCCCCATAAAAGCAGAGGAAAAAAACCAGCACAAAGAAACCGATAAGCCGACAAGGACATTTCATCAGGCAAGGGAATATCGCGCCAAGCTTGTGTAACGAGAGGAACGGTTCCAAGGGCGCCAATCCGCATTAAGCGAATTCTGCTGCCTGAAATCTAACCATGCAATTGGCCTTGTGGCAATCGCGATGGAGGACCCTGAACCAAAGTGGGTTGGCTTAGGTCAAAAGTACAATTTGAAAGATCACAACGTGCAGTCGCCAAAGCGCTGGTCACTGATGGATGTATGTGGATACAATGTCAGCAGCACTTTGGGCCGCCTTGAACCGCAGAACAGCGAGGCTGAGCTAGAGATCCATGCTGTTTTGGAAACATAGAAAGGATGCAATTTTCATATCGCATGATTATTGACTAATTGAGATCTATATCAATGTCAACAACTTCTTCGTGGACAACAAAACCACAATTGATCACTCACCTAACCCCACAGAGCTGTCAGTTGACAAACTCACCGAAAGCGAAATAGCCAACTTCGTCATGCACTTGTTTGAGCAGTCAAACTGTCGTCTCATGATCATGACAACTGCTGAGACCAAAGTAAAGCGAGACCGAGTAGCCATGCTTACGATAAAGGATAGTTTCTCAATTAGGCAGTGGCATCGCCGAAATTGTGGTGGGTGTAGGTAGCCAACTTTCATGTTGATAAACTCAGGTCACTAAAAACTGCCTGTTCGGTAGCTACTTCGCTGCCCCCGCAGATCCTGCCCTGGGTAGCTGTTCCGGTCCAAATGACAGTGGCAACAGCTGGTTGTGATGCAATGTCAGCAATATGGCAAGAAAATCAATCTTGCCAATGTCAGTGGCGATGGGGTGGTTGCTTACAGCCTCAAGCTTCATAACCACAAAGTCATTGTCCTTGTCGAACATAAATATGGGCATGTGCAAGTCGGAAAACTCCCGGATGCTGCATCCAAGGTGGCGAGGTCAGTTTTGTGACATATTAAAAACTAAAAACAGCAAGCAGATCTTCCGGACAGTGATGGGGTTCCATGTGCAGTACTCCCAGCAAATTCCCGGAAAGGACGCCGGGGCTCCAAGAACGGGGGGTATCCACATCGATTCCATCAACTGGTCCGGGCAAGCTGGGATTGAATTCCCCGATCGGATGCGGAGCATAGAGCGGAGGAAAAGAAAAAGAAATACTGACAATTGCCTGCACATGCCACATGGGCTCGCCGGCGGGCTAATGTCCGTAGACACCGCGAGAGCCCTGAATCGCCGGTGACCCTCAGTGACGGCCTTGCCAAGGGCCACGCGCTCGGCACACGTGCCGACTGGGTACGAGGCGTTCTCGACGTTGGCGCCGCTGATGTACGAGTTCTTGTCGTCGATTGAAAGCAGGGTTGCACCGACGCGGAAGTTGCTGTAGGGGCAATAGGCCGTCGACTTGGCCGCCTCGCTGCGGCGCTGCAACTGTTGGAACTGCTCCCTGCTGATGCCGTACGTCTTGCAGACTTCATCCACCGCCGCGTCGTCGCTGCTGCTCAGCTTTTGGATCGAGGGCGGGAGCGACATTGTGCAGTGCAATGCAGTGTGGTTTGGTGTGGTGTGGTCTTACTATGTCGTGTCGGTGCAGGACGGGTTGCAGCATTTCAGGTAAGCTCTGGGGTTGGACGCTTCTTGTGAGATGCATGCGGTGTCGTTGCACTAGTGAGGGGCAGCGCGGGGCGTGGGGGGTGAGCTAAGGCAAGGGCGGATGCGATAGGAGGTAGGTAGGTAGGTATCTACCTATTCAATTAGTAGCTCAGACGTCATCTCCTCAGCAATAACATACTCCGTAGGTAGGGTAGGTAGGTACGCAAAAATAAAACAGTCCTGAAGCGCGCAAGATTCAGGTCTGCTTGGCATTGAAATGTCTCTGATGCTACCCTATTTGAAGTACCTTATTCAGGAAGAAATACGACCGAGATGAGACAAGTTCAAGCCACTGCAACTGCAACTGCCTAGTGAGGACCATTCACATTGAGTCGGGTCACATGGTTATGGTGCTAACTATATCGGCAATGTCATAGGGTTCATTGTCCTGAGACATGATCGAGTTAGCAAACATGGCAGGAATGCATTGCTCGCTCCCATGTCATGTCGAAAGCATGAATTCTATGAATACTTACGAAGCTCCACCGTCAACCACTAGATTTGCACCGGTGATGTATGAAGAGAAGCCACTGGCAAGAAAGCCTGCCACTCGAGCAACCTCTTGAGGGTGACCTGCTCTTTCCAGTCCGATTGTAGCGTGTTGAACCTAACAGAAAAAAAAATAGAGACACAAAATCCAGATGTTGCCAATTTGCGCTCTGTATAATTGGGTACTCACCTCTTTACTCTGCAGATTGGCTGGCGGAAATTGAACATTCATTCCTCGCATGTCGACCTGCACCGAAGTTGATTGATATTTTTAGCTGACTGCACCATCTCGCCAGAGTGCACACAGCGGATCCGACTCTGAATCGGTCAATAACATACCCCCTTGAGATCGACTCCAGTCTCGATCTGCCCCGCAGATATGCAGTTGATCCTCACCCCAGTGCCCTTGAGGACGCTCACGCCCGCACGAACCACGCCGAGGCTGGCGTGGGCCATCATCGTATGGCACGGGCCCCAGCACCCTCCGTACGTCGAGGCCACCGACCCGATGACCACGATGGATCCGTATGCCTGGGTCTTGGGCGCCGCGTTTGGGTACGACTGTTTCGCGCACAGCTTGGCCATGGCGGGCGGCGCATACTTGAGCGCGAAGAAGGGAGCCAGAGACTGGGACTCGAAGCACTTCTGCAGCACGTCCGGGGTCGTGTCCGAGATGGACGGCGGGCCAAGGAAGCCCGAGGAGCAGACCCAGATGTCCAGACGGCCGAAGGTGTTGAGAAGCTCGTCGATCAAGGCCAGAGTCTCGTCCTCCTTGGCTACGCTAAACGGGTATGGGATGACTTTGGTGTTGGGATGCCGGCTGGCTACGCTGTCAACCAGATCCTTGTAGGCATCAGAGCTGGCAGCCTTGTCGCAGGCTATTCTGTCATGAAGCATAGATGCGCCCGTGGTTAGACAGGTACCGTCATGATGTAGTCATGCAACCCGTGGGGAAATCTGTAGGTCACTGACCATAGATGGATGCTGCACCGTGCGCTGTTGGCTCAAGGGGGTTGGTTAGTAGATGTTCGGATCCGAAGGAATCTGCCCGAGTTCGAGTCTCACCAGCCAGTTCGTGGATAACGGCCTGACCGACGGCCTGGGACGCTCCAGTTACAACACACACAAATCCATACTATCGTTCACGATTCCGAGTTCACAAGTCAGCATATGGAGTGCTGGCACTAAAACAAACAAAAATCACTTGCCAATTTTCCATCTGCGCGATATGGGCTGAAATCCTCGGTAGAGTCCATTTTGAGTCAAGGAAACAAGGCGATGGAAGTCAAAGGGTTATGGTTTTAAGGTCTGCAGTAGCCAGACTGATTCGTTATTACTTTGTTAGCACTTGCCGGTCGACTTCACTGATGATCGTCCGGAATAATAAGTTTGAGCTTAAATACAGCGGACAAGAGTTGAGCAGACTTGGGGCGGGGGAACCGACAAACGCCCAGGCGGTAATGACGCCAAGTACAGGCGCTCATAGCATGAAATATGAATGCTTCCTCTGGCCCGAATACCTCAACAATGCGTGACTTTCAGCGACAATCGCCCCATGCCGCAAGTAACGAGCAGCTCTGTATTTTTTTTTTTTTGTTGTGGTTGCACCTGCATTCACAAAGAAAACCGCCTGCAAGATAAGAATCATGAAGGCTGCATCTCCGAGGCGCGTATGGTTACTTCGTAGATTGGCGCAGGCAAGTTGGGGTAATAAGTTCAGGTGCATTGAAGATAAGAAAAACGACTGCATGCATCATCAAGTTTGGACGGAAACCGTCGAAAGCAGCTCTAAATCTGGGGGGGGGCCAAGGTACCTACAACCACCCGAGCAAGGTGAGATAGGTAGTAGGTCTGGTACTTTACTTATTGTTGCGTCGAACCCCTCCAACTGCAGTTTAGCTGCTTTGAGGTTCGTTTAGACTCTTCGGTACAGCCACTCAGGGAAAGGTAGCGGCAACCGCAGCAGCAGCAGGTGCAGTAGACCGAGCACTTGCAGGCGGGAAGCTCTAAAAGGCAAACTTGCCAGTGCTCAAAAGGTTGGATGAGGCGTCGGACGTTGGAACGGCGGCAATTCTAGATCTAGAACGGCAAGCTGTTCATCGCTGCCAGCCCAGACAAGCAATCCGACCCAGATAGATCATCGATCGGGCCCCTTTTGCCCATACCGTGCAGTTTCGCCTCAAACAAACACCGCCAAATGATCTGGTTAACAAATTCATGTGCATAGAGAAGGTGGTGACTCGTGAAGATTTGAATCGTCATCAAAGTCTCCACAGGCGGGGATCTGGCTTGGATCAGCTCTTGGGAATATTTCATCCCATGCCTGAAGCTTCGAGGCAGAACCCCGTCAGCTCTCGCGAATTTCTGACACCAACGTACTATTTATTAATTATTATGTTTGTCGGTAGCCAGTTAATTGACCGGACCAGTTGCATCATTAAACTCAAGGGACGAAAGGAGATAAAGGGGCAGGGAATGGAAATTTTGTTCCGACGGCTTGCCTTGTCGATGCGAATCTGCAAGCCTCTCCGTTTTCGTGTGGACTGAAACAAAAAAGATAGTTCTACCGTAGTCTAGGTCTCGCCGTGTATTAACCGAGCGTTGGAATGGACGGCTTGGAGGGGCGTCCCATTCGGCTGCAGAAAAGGCTTGGGTGTTTTGTCTTCCCCTGTGCTAGTTAGTGTAGTGTAGTGTAGTGTACCATACCCTTACCGCATAACGACCTGCCCAGCTTGCTATCTTCTACTACGTGGTAAGCTTTTGCAATCGAGTCTAATTCGTGACTTCCAAATAATCATTACTGTTGTAAGAAGTTTATTGTCAAAATTACCTCAGTAAACCCCGATGGGCGGCATTTATTTTTATAGTATTTAATTACGGCTGTATCGCATAAGCATCTATTGATTGAGCCAGGATGCTGGTCTGTCTGCCATTGGATGCTACCTTAACGCTAATTTCCTACTACGTAGTACGTAGAGACTGTACTGTACCTAGGTAGGTACGGTACGTATATTCAGTTCGTTCAGTAGTGGTAGAAACCACCTCTCGGATGACGGCAATGCATCAGCGAGCAAGCGAGCAAGTGGAAACCGACAAACAGGGCATGGAAGATGACGGGGTGTTGCCCTGCACCCCGGATCCGCTTCGGTTTGTTGTTGCTGCTTCCCTTTTAGCCTCTGCTACTTTTGGTATTCGCTCCCGAGGAAGGAAGGAAAAAGTGGGTGCAGTCCTGACTTGTACCACGCAGCTGACCGCCCTGTATTTAGTACTTCATACCTACTTTTGTAGAGAATAGAACGAACGAGTTTAAGGAGCTTGGAAGGTCTTTTTTGTAGCTTCAGCATCTGTCAGGTTGCCGATTGATCCTGGAAAAACATGGATGTTGATGGAACGCCGACAAGTCCAAATCGAGTTGGCAAAGCTGGAATTAGATCCAAAGGCATTTCGTTTCATGCTGCCCGGCGGGCAAGGGCACATTACTTGTCTAATTGGGGACCACGTGCTATAGAAATGCAACAAAGAAATAAGAAATCACGCCAAGGTAGGTACTCAGGACAAAACAATACATTGAATGAATGACCATCTGGGTGTGCTGAGGTGGAAATGCGAAGAAAATGCAGGTAGCTCGTGGTGCTCCACGTCTGCCAATCAAAAAACAGACAGAGCCTTGAAAGTGATGCCAGGGTGGATCCAGGATTGACAGCCGCCAGGACAGGGACCAGGACTGACGCTCCAAACTGCACGCGGGGGACGCGCCCCTTATTTGCCCTTGTCCGCCTGCCTGCCTCATCAGCCATCCCGACCGAGACCAACCCCCATCATCTCTTTTTTCCCCCCTCCCGAATCTCAGGGTCTCTGTGGCCGAGACCGGTAGTCGAGCATAACAGTCACGAGGCTGTGTGTTTTGCTCATTTCCATGCCGCCATTTGGATCCAGAGATGGACGACAGTGCAAATAATTGCTGCGGCGACTTGAGAATAGTAGCAACCTCAGCAACGACAAGCCAACCCTGATGAGGTGATAAAAAAAGAAAACAAACCTACCCAATCCAATTACCGGTACCTGCCTGCCTGCCCTGAGCGCTCAGGAGGTGCACGTACCTTGAACCCCCTCGAACCGTTTCTGCCGGGTGCACACCGTTGCTCCCTCGCTCGAGTCTACAGCAAAGCAGTTTTATTCCTAACAAACTCGAATCGTCGGTTGTACTTAACGGGAACCG
>JAVHJQ010005018.1:6702-19631 GCA_031306095.1 Pyricularia sp. CD86 | reverse complement strand
GAATCCTTAAAGAGCTACTGCGGATTGATATACAAATATTATGGGTCCGGGGGTTTTTTTTATTTTTTTATTTTTTTTTATTAATTATTGAGTTGCCCTTTCTCCCCTTCAATCCACCGCAAATCGAATTGGGCGTGGGTTGCACCTTACAGCCTACCTAGGCACGCTATGGAGTAAATATTGGTGAAGAAGCACCATAGAAATCCATTCCGATCCTTTAATCTTTGTCTATCCCATGTACCCTTTTTTAAGGTCTCGGTCTTCGATGAAATGGCCTAATCGGCTTATGTTTTGCAGGTCTCGCTCGTGGACGCTCTATCAAAAACATAGGTAGTTGCCACTAATTGATTGCTTCATATCAGCTTTAACTTATATTTGACACTGAGTTGCCTCTCGGCCGATTGAATTGCCGCCCACATGCACCCAAGACCCCGTGTTTCCAGCTCCTACTACCTACCGCACGTAGATATGCCGGATACGTCAAGCGAACCTGGTTTCGGGGAAAGTCGGCCAAAGCTGTTGCTCAACTGTTATATATAACAAAGGCAATGAAGGATAGCCATGAATGAGCCTCTTTTATCAGCTAGCTATTCAGATGTTGTATTACCACCCGTGTTCCCATATTCTGTTTCTATTGGTTGAGGAAAGCTTGTGGTGTGCCACAGTGGACCCTGAAACCATCCAACGGACAAGGCCGGGGGTTCGACTTCAAAGATGTGGAAAGCTTGGATCTACCTACTTATCAACAGCTCCAATCGCTTGAAGCCTTGTTGAGGTAAGGGGAAACAGCGGGAACGGACGACCGATATTTTTTTGTTGCTGTATGTACAGAGGTTTATACTAAACAATGATGCGCTCCGAGACAAGAAGCAATATTCAAAGATTGTTCAATTTTGTGGCTTTGAGGCATTCAACTGGTTATATTGTGTCCTGAAGATCTGGTCAAGAGCCATTACCAGGTAGAACAACCTCCCCACGAACCGGCTGCATAATCTAGACTAGACTAGAGCTAGTTATGTGGTAGGGTCCTGCTTTATCTGCCGGTTGCTACTTGATCCACCACAGAGGCACACTTGAACATGATTTCGGGACCGCGAGTTATTCCAGCATGTGCTCATGTCGATTGGCTAAGACCAGTCCGTCAAAGAAAAATCTCCGAAACGAACAACATGCCTAAACTTCTGATGCGTGGATCTTGAACTCCCCACGTCTAACATGAGGATAATAAGAACATTGTCCAATTGGTCGTCCCAAATGCCGAGCCAGCAAGCTGACTCCATCCTCGATCCGTATTCCCCATAACCTGCCCATTGCCTGAACCCTGATCGCCATGCTCCCCAGGCTGGTCGGTCGAGTGGCTGGCCAACCGGCAGCTCGTGGGGAGCCCACGGGGATGACGATAAGGAGCTGTTAGGGTGGGAAACATGGATACTATTCAAGCCAAGGAACTTTGGACATAAATCTCCCCTTGTCTCGACATCACCCCAGCCCTGGTCTCTACTCTATCTTTCCTCGCACAGCCTTAAAGTTACCTCCAAGCAGACACTAGCAGGACTATTCCCCCGGTGTAATAGACCCGGCACAAGTATGAGAGAGTATCATGGCTTTTCTTGGTGGTAACATTCAGCCACTAGAGATGGATAGCAACAAACTCATCTTTACTGGCCTTGGCACACTTCTCTGCCTTGGCATTGGTCTGTCCCGTATCCTTAGCAGACAGGGGCAAAAGACAAGCGAGCAGTCGCCCGGCCTCCTTCGAGCCTTTGGGCTTTTCTTTTACACTTGCTTCGTCAAGCCGCACCGGGCCGGCGGCACCAGCACCCAGCAAGATGCGCTCGAGTCCTTCTACGAGACTCAGGCGAGCATCTACGATGTCACACGCACCACTCTGCTCAAAGGCCGGGAGGACATGCTGGCGCTCGCCGCAGCTCAGCTCCTCCACAGGGCAAAGAAGCAGTCGCACCAGAAGCGAATCTGGGTGGATGTACGAAAGAACCGCGCAACATCCTTCAAACTGTATTGACATTCTTTTATGGTCAAGGAGCAGATTACTGACGCCCACACTCATCGTAGATCGGTGGTGGTACTGGCTGGAACATCGAAGCAATGAACCGTTTCGTTAATGTTCCCGAGTTCTTCTCGAGTGTTTACCTTGTCGACTTCTCCCCCTCCTTGTGCGAAGTGGCCAGACAACGCTTTCAGCGACTGGGCTGGAAGAACGTCAAGGTCGTCTGCCAGGATGCGCGAAAGTTCAGGATTGAAGACCACGAGGCAAGCGGCCCCAAGGGCTGGAACCAGGCAATCGGTGCCGACCTGCTCACAATGTCGTACAGTCTATCCATGATTGTAAGTTTGGCTTTGTGATGCCTACGGGCATGCTTACGGAGGAGGAGAAGGAGGAGGAGGAGTGCTAATGAGACACTCTCAAAGCCCGACTTCTACTCAGTCATTGACTCGTTGACCTCGCTTCTCGCACCTGGCGGCATCATGGGAGTGGTCGACTTCTATGCGCAATCCAAGGTTGATTTCAGCTTCCGTAACTATACAGCTGGCCTCACCGGGAGGCACTGTGGCTTCATTCTCAGGAGCTTCTGGCGTGCATGGTTCGATCTTGACCGTGTCAGCCTTGAGCCTGCGAGGCGAGACTACCTCGAGTACCGGTTTGGTACAGTCCTGGGGATCAACGCGCGCAACCGGACGCTGGGCAATATTCCCTATTACATCTGGATTGGCCGCAGCAAGTCCTATAGTGGTCAAGACGGCTCTCCGCAGACCTTGCACGAGAACATCAGCCCCAAGGCAGTTCAAGTAGCAGCCAAGAACAGCTCGGCCGGTTTGCCGCTTCCCTCGTTCTTCTATCAGAACCATGCTTGGCGCATATACTATGACGATCAGTTGCAAAAACACACGCAGTTCAACGACGAGTATATCTATGCATTCACTTGGGAAGACACTCGTGTCGACGCCCGTTTACTCAAGCTCTCTTCGGATGATGTTGTTTTGGCCATCACGAGTGCTGGGGACAACATTCTGTCATACATCAGCCAATCTCCCGCACGAGTTCACGCGGTGGATCTCAACCCGTCACAAAACCACCTTCTCGAGCTCAAGCTGGCATCATACTCGGCTCTTGACTACGCAGACTTTTGGAGTATGTTTGGCGAGGGACATCACGACAACTTCCGTGCTCTCCTCATCAACAAGCTGTCCCCCCACCTTTCGAGTCGGGCGTTCCAATACTGGCTCGCCAACGCGCACGTCTTCACCAGCAAGTACGGCCTCTACGACACGGGCGGCTCCAAGCACGCAATCAGGGCATTTCGCTGGATCTCATCTGCGTTTGGAGTCCGCTCCGCCGTGCGTGAAATGCTTGAAGCAAAGACGCTCAACGAGCAGCGTGAGATTTGGCAGGGCAGGATCCGCCCGGCGCTCCTGTCCCGCATGGTGAGCAATTTCGTTGTCAGTCAGGAGCAGTTCCTCTGGTCGGCCCTGGGCGTGCCAAAGCACCAGCTCGCCATGCTTGAGAAGGACCACGCCACTTCCGAGGTGGTCTCGCGGGGCGAGGCCAGTAACTCGCGGTCAAGTGCCATCTGGCAGTTCATGTCGGACACGCTCGACCCCGTGGCCCACGATACCCACATCGCCGAGGACAACCCTTATTACTACGTCACCATGGCGGGCAAGTTCTCACCGCGCTGTCATCCCGACTACCTATCTCCGGCTGCGCACGCAAAGCTCTCCCGCCCCGGCGCTCTCGAGGACCGCATCCGCATCCACACGGAGGAGATCGACGTGGTGCTCGCCGGCCTCGCGCCGGGATCCCTGACTGTCGCCGTGGTGATGGACAGCATGGACTGGTTCGACCCGAAAGAGCCCCGCGTTGCCGCTGCGCAGATCTCCAAGCTGAACAGGGCGCTCAAGCCCGGCGGACGAGTGCTGCTGCGCTCGGCTGGTTTGAAGCCGTGGTACGTGGAAGAGTTTGCCAAGTTGGGCTTCGCGCCAAAGAGGGTTGGGTGCCGCAGCCCAGAGACTCGGTGCATCGACAGGGTAAACATGTATGCCAGCTGTTGGCTTTTGACCAAGACGGGAGGTTTGCCACCCCCAACTCCGGGCATGGAGGGCGAGCCGCTCGTGAGCTGGCCTGTTGACGAAGGGTTGGCTATGATTTGAACTTTGTTGGCGGTAGTTCGTGAGCGTTTGAGATGATCATTTTTGATTTTGTATCCCCCAGTTTAGCATGTCAAACGGCTACAACATTAAAATTACCCATATTTACTTACGGGATATCATGACATATTGGAAAACATGCGACCAGACAAGACACAGGTAGGAACTGCAGGAGCTCAATGATTGGTTCACTGTTGGAACGAGGCTACTGGAAAGGATAAGAAAAAACAGGGTTGTGTCATGATGAATGTGGCCACTACTGATTCCCGAAATCTCGTAGAGAAGCAAAACGTTCTCTCGAAACCGGGCGCCCAGCAAACGGGTCGTATATTCAATCTGTGCCAGAGCGAAAACATTCACGCCGATGGGAAGGCGATGCGAATGTCGATATACGCGCCAAAGACGTGTAAAGCTGGCATGGAAGTTGTTCCCTCTTTTTTTTTTTTTTTTTTAGAGACAATAGAAAAACCATGGAAGCGCCGCCACACCTCGCGCAGCTAGCTGTCAGGTCTGTAGCTCTTCTCATGTATGAGATGTAGCCATGTGCCTGGATACTTACCCAGGCAACTTTGGGTCTTATCAAGACCATGCAAGATGCACTGGCGGCGGCGGCTTTCCTATGGTCCTTGGTTGGTTATGGCAAGACGAAAGGAAGGAAAGCTTTGTAGGAAAATTTTCTCAAGAGATCTTTTTGTTTGGGAATCTGCGCACAGAGCTGTCAAATGGCCCTCACCGCTTTTGGCTTACCTAACGCCTCCCCAAAGCGCGTGGGGGTGAGGCGCTAGACCACGTGGCAATGGACGCTCTAAGAAATTTGACAATAACCGCCAGAATGCACACTGCGGAACCAATGCAACGAACGTCTCCGCAGTCTTCTTCCTTGCCGCCCGCCCGAACTGTATACATTCTTTTTAGCTCAAGATTAATGTTCTTATGAAACAGTTTATTGCGTGGTTTCTTCTCCCGTCTTCAAAATGGATTCGATGCAGATTCTGAAGCGCGCCTCCGTAACAACGCATCTCAGTGTTTCACGACGCCTGTCAAGCGCTTGCTACCTGCCATGGAGTGACTGAGTGTCAGTGCCAGTCTGTATGGTCGGTCTGGTCCTGCCGTCATCCCGAAAAAACGCCGCACGGCCGTTTTGGCCAAAAACAGAAGCCCATTCGGTGGCTTCTGGAAAGCCAAGATCATCAACCGGTCGCTGCGGAGCCCATGAACCAAGCGATGCATCTTATCGAGTTTGAGTTTACCGAGGGGTCAACTAGACCTAGACCTAGTCCCAGTCCTAGTCCAAAACGATACCACTTGGCAGTATCTCTTACTGATGATGATGATGGGTTTGATGCAATGCGGCACTACTCCCTTGGTCGATCCTGATCTTCAACTTCTACGCCCGTTGTTCTCTTCCGTCATCGAGACATTTTCTCAAAGACAAAAAGAAACAGAAAAAAAAAATAGGGAAAAAAAAGTATATTTCGGGTTCCCTTTCTCTTGATTGGCGAGCAGTCTGTACAGCCTACGTACGAATGAGCTGGGCTAGTAAACTGCAACCTCGGTAGCTCGTCAGTCAAAGCCCACAGACAAGACCAGCACTTGGACCACGTCAGAGGCTCTGTACGCTTCCATTGCGGCAGAGGCGAAACGAGAGTTAGTAAGTAGTTTGCCCCTACGGGCTGGCTGGTCCACCAGCTTCGTTCGCATGGCTCCGACAATAGCCACCACGTTCCCCCCGATGGTTACATACAGTAAGTAGTATGGTTACCACAGGGAGAGGCCTCGAGCGCAGATCGATCGGCTTGTCGCTCGTTTTCTTGAATTCCGATACCTACCTACCTTACTTGATTACGTCGTATCACTTCACGACCTACCCTGCCTACCCACCTCTACCCACCTGACCCTTACGTGCAGAAGCATATCTGGTCGAACCGAACCAGGGGAAGTAGCCCTGCTTTTCCTTCTACCCTTGACCCCTCCCCTCATCCCTATTGCTCAGGGGTAATAAACGTCAATCTTATAAAAATTTGTGAACACGAAAGAACAGGCCAAGACTCCTGCCTCGGCTGACATGACCAAAACTTGAACATGCATACCATCCCATCTCTATCTTTGTTTCGGCGGGGCCCATGTGCAGCTTGCGTACGTCGCGGCGGCATCGCACGTTCGCGTTTAAGCATCTCTTCCCGCCGCAAGGACGTTCAAGTGAATGTCTCAAACGTCAAAGACAATTGCAAACAGATGAGCGGATGAGCGGATGAGCGTTCAACTGCCGCCTGGCACCCACCCCACCCCGCGATCCCCGGTGTTTCAGTACCGGACAGGGCACTGATGGCAGTCGTCCCAAATCCTGCTTGCTCGGCAAACCAGTCAACGTTCAAATAAATCATAGCAGACAAAGGCCTGATCTATTTTTTCTAATTAATGTGCTTACTCACAAAATTCCACCGGTTCATCCCTTGTCTAGTCATCTGTATTTTACCGATTATGACATTTACCCTGGATATATGCGTGATATCCGCTAGACGACTCCACTTGCTCAACGTTTGTGTTGACGCGGTCTTTGTGTCCGTCTCTTGTCTATTTTTGTTTCTGTGCCCTCCCGTTTTGATCCTCCTCTGCGGTACTTGTTCGAAAGAAATCCCCTCTCCCTTGTCAACACACTATTGCCCCACGAATCGTTATACACCTATGGTCAACCAGGTGTCCTAGCGGGGCCTACGACAACGGCCAGTAAGAAAAGAAAAAGGAAAAATCCAGTAGCGAGACCACAGAGGGCAAGTCGCTACTGCCCGAAATAGTTAGTCGTTATCAGGCGATCATGGTCTGGCTCGTTACTGGCCGGGCCCGTTGACCTCCTCTCCGCCGTCTTGTTATCTATTAGGTGTCAGCACGATTACTCGGTCTTTGGTTCCGCGCACGACATCAAAATTGTTCGGCCAGAAGCTCAGGACGAGAGGATACCTACTACGTACAAGATGAGTTCCTCATCTTCTTCACGCAAGTCGCGCAAGTCCCGTAGCGGGTCGAGCGTCATGTACACAAACGCAGTGTATTTCCCGAATCAACATATATACAAGGGGGACACGCCGGGGCAGCTCAACTACAGCTGTATAAGCCATGTGTTTTACGCACATGCACAAGTGTCTAGCGACGGCAACGTTCTTGTGAGTCTTGCAGACACTCAGTCATCCTATCATGACTGACACGAGTAATAGTTAAGCGACGAGTGGGCAGACGCAGGTGCATCCTGCGATGGGGTCAAAGGTGGCCTCGGCTCACTGATGTACCTGAAGCAAAAACATCCTCATCTTCTGGTCGTACTATCAGTGGGAGGTGGCAACTCGAGCGAGATATTTCCCCACGTGGCTGCTAGCGCTGTCCGCCGGGACACCTTTGCACGATCGGCCCAGGGACTGGTCGACGCATCTGGACTGGATGGGATTGACGGTGCGAATGCCCCATGTTTTCTCTGGAATATATCGGACTTTTATTTGGTCCCGTTCTTAAACCGCATCTCCATTCCCAGGGGTGAAGCATTAAGGGGCATATGCTGATAGCTAGCAGTTGATTGGGAATACCCCTCCGACCCACAACAGGGGGCCGATTTCGTTGCCCTGCTAGCCGCCGCACGCCTCTATCTTACTGAGGACCGATATATACTCACAGCGGCTCTGCCAGCGGGCCTATCGGTTCTGCAGAACATCAACTTGGCAATGGCCGCGGACTATCTTGACTACATAAACATCAAAGCATACGATCTATACGGATCCTGGACGCACAAATGTGGCCATCACGCTCAGTTGTACGCCAAAGGGAAGGACGAAGCATCGGGATCATCTGCCGTGCATTATTTGCTATCGCGGAAGGTTCCCGCAAAGAAGATCCTCCTCGGGGTTCCCGTATATGGGCGAAGTTTCCTCAACACCACGGGACCAGGGCACAGGTTCAAGGGTACCGGAGGAGAGCAGGGTGTATTCGAATATCGCCTGCTCCCAAGGAAAGGAACGAGGGAGCAAGTCGACAAGGGACTCGTTGCGGCGCAGTGCGTAGGTGGTGACGGCGGCTTCGTCACATACGACAACCCGGATACAGTCAAGATGAAGGCCACATATTGCAAGCAAAAGGGCTTAGGTGTAAGTCAAACGCGTCTGTTACTCTATGACGTAAGACCTGGGGCTGACGTGACCATGATTCGCCAGGGCCTTTTCTATTGGGCTGGACCAGCAGACTCCAAGGATAGCAAAAGAAGTCTAATAGCGGCTGGATTCAGGACCTTGCATGGTACATGATAACATCAAACAGCTTGAAGGCTATACCAAGTGCACAACGGAGGATGTTCTCTACCGCCGAGTTCGAATAAGGACTTGATGGTGCCGAAAACCCCCCCCCGCCGACATTTGCGACACGAGACGCGCGTGTCAAAGGCAAGAACTTGCCCGTATCTTTGCGGACAGCGTGGCAAGGCACCAAACCAAAGGCTGCAATACGCGCGTACATGTGACATAACACTTGGCATGGCTTTTGCCTTTGGCCTGCGTGTTTGCGCCATCGAAATTTTGATACATGACCAATCGGGTAATGTGGGCTATGGCAAAACAAAAGTGGCTCACAACGGGAAAACAGCACGTGCATAGGGGGGGTTCTTCCGTCTCAGATATAGCGGGCGGCATGAGGCAGCCAGCAAACCCCTTGGAGTTTTGTTTTGCGACATAATTAGAGTCAAGCTTGTTTTTGTATTCTGGGCGGGCATTAGAGTGGTATTAAACGTCTTGAGGGGCCGCAAAAAAAAAAAAAGGATGGCAAGGTCGAGGTTCACGGGACTCCAAGTTAGAGGTAGACAAAAAAGCAAATGGATATATGAAGTTTCAAAGAGAGGAACAAGCCGCAACATCAAACAAGAAACAAATCCCTGTCGCGGTTCGTGGGCGAATCCTATTTTTTTTATTATTACTACTATAGTACAATACGATTTTATTTTTGGATGTAACATCGCGTAAACCTGCTTGATTTCGGACGATTTTTTTATTATTATTCTTTTACTTACCGATACCGCACATACAGTACTACTGCACTACAGTACCCAGCAGGATGTAGACCCGGGGAAAAAAGTGTGGGTGTGACAGTTGGTTGGGTGGTATCGGCTTCTCATGCAAGGGGCCGCGGGTCCGGGGAGCGCCTCATGCTTGCCGCATATGTTTGTGAGATGTGATCGCTTGCATGCGAGGATCCAAGGATTCGGGGAGTTGTGGTGGTCTTTTTTTGAGTTTGTGAAAAAGCTGGAAGGCTCCATCGAGATTGCTGAGCATTGGCGGTCCGGTCTTGTTGGGCTGTACCTAGAATGGATGAGAAATGAGTGGGAACTGGACTATGATAGTCAGTATGAATAAAGTGAATTAAAATAAGGAAAAAAAAGTCCCCCAAGCTGGGCTTTAACATCAGATAGACATACCTACCTAGGTACCTAACTATACTTAGCATCGTGGGTTTTATGGTGCAGGGATGACGTGTTTATGGTAAGGCAACGAGTGGTTGGTTGTATGTAAGACTCTCGACAAGGGGAGGTGCTGTACTAACATGCGTCAGCACGTGACCCAACCAACCAACGCAGTTCGTACCGCTGTTTCGCGCAATCTGGCCCGCTGTGATATCCGTTAGCTCATCCAATGTACCCACCTGTCCCGTCATAGGCGGACACAGGCTGCTTGCCTAGTACAGGGACTTAACTACCTTACCTACCTACGTACATTCAGTGTCCGGACAGGTAACCAGATCCAATGCCAGACAGTAGCAAACCACAAGGGCCAAGATGACTGCCAGCAAATTGACCGAGCCCTCATCCTTGGATGCTGGTGAGTACATGTCTCTATTTGGCCATCCTAGTGTGAGGTCATTTATTTCCTTGGGATCCATGGTTTGAATGATTGATTGGTTTGTTCCTGGAGCCTGGGGGGTTGCGCGAGTTGCACTCTGAACATACACCCGCTCACTCCCTTTCGCCCATAGCTACGGTACCACTGACAACGCACCCTTCGCTCCTCAAACAGTTGACTACGATCCCGTACAGCACCTCAACCTCCTCTTCAACCATCCGGCATCAGTTACTTCAATCGAACCAGTCAGCGCGGCGCTGCAGGCCCACAAGGATGGCCTCTCGACGTCGATAGTCGAGCTCGAGACGGAGCAGGCCTACGGGCCGTCGTCGTCGCTGGAGCGCATGCAGAACGCCCAGGCCGAGCTGGCCGGTCTCTTCAAGCGCATCGAGAGCGTCCGCACCCGCGCGCTGCAGACGGAGCGCAACATAACCACCATGACGGCCGACATCAAGCGCCTCGACGGCACCAAGCGCAACCTCACCCTGTCCATGACGGCCCTCAAGCGCCTCCAGATGCTGACCACGGCATACGAGCAGCTGAGGGGCCTGGCGAGGTCCCGCCAGTACCGAGAGTGCGCCGGCCTTCTGCAGGCCGTCCTGCAGCTCATGAAGCACTTCAACAGCTACAGGTCCATCGAGCAGATCGCCGTCCTGAGCCGGAACGTGTCGGAGCTGCAGAGGGAGCTGCTGAAGCAGGTCTGCGAGGACTTTGAGCTGGCCTTTGCCAAGGGGGACGTCGCAGCCCACAGGCCGACCCTGGTGGAGGCCTGTCAAGTCATGGATGCCCTCGGGGACAATGCCCGCGCCCGCCTGGTGACGTGGTACGTCAACACGGAGCTGCGGGAATACCGTCAGGTCTTCAAGGGCAACGACGAGGCCGGGAGCCTGGACAATATCGGCCGGCGTTTTGCATGGTTCCGCCGGACGCTCAAGACCCACGAGGAGGAGCACGCTGCCATCTTCCCGCCCCATTGGCGCGTCAACGAGACCCTTGCGGCGGCGTTTTGCGACGGTACTCGCGACGACCTCAAGGGCGTGCTCGAGAGGAGTATGCGCCGCCCGAATGCCGCTGGCAAGATCGACGTCAACCTGTTGCTTAGCTGTCTGCAGGAGACCATGGACTTTGAGCAGAGCATCGAGCGACGATTTGCCTCGGAGATGCCCCGTGCGAGCATCGACACGCTGAGCTCAGCCGATGAGAGGGGCACGCACACGTTCAATGGATCTATATCGGTCGCCTTTGAGCCATATCTCAGTCTCTGGGTCGAGTCTCAGGACAGGCAGCTGGGTTCCATGATACCCAAGTACCGAACCCAGCCACTCATTCCAGACGATGAAGAATTTAGCCCCCAGGCCGTCATCCCTTCGGCGATCGAGCTGTTTCACTTTTACAAGACAACCCTGTTTCAGTGCGCCAAGTTGTCGACTGGTGACAGGCTCCTGGATCTAACAAAGATCTTTTCAAAATATCTGGACGAGTATGCGCAGCAAGTCCTCCTCGGCTTTCTGCAACGCGGTGGCCCCCAAGGCCCCGCCACCGAGGACACCATATTGGTGCTCAACACTGCCGACTTTTGGCACACAAACACAAATCAGCTCGAAGAGAATATTAGAAAACGTGTAGATCCCGAACTGGCCGTCAAGGTCGACCTCTCATCCCAGTCGGACTCCTTTCTTGGAGTTGCAAGCGCTGCAGTCCTTGCGCTGGTGCACAAGGTAGAAGCCGGATGTGAAGGGGCATGGCGTGAGATGAAGAACACCAACTGGAGCAGGATGGAAGGCGTAGGAGATCAAAGTTCATATGTGGCCGAGCTGGTCAAGCACGTCAACTCCCAGGCAGAGGAGATCCTCCCGCTGGTCGTCAAGCAGCAGTACGCCCGCGCTTTCTGCGACAACCTGGTTGAACAGATGGCCAGCGCATACATTGCCAACATTGTTCTTTGTCGACCCGTTTCAGAGGTTGGCGCCGAGCAGGTGAGTCTATAAATCCGGCATCACAGCCCAAGTCTGCCCATCATTATATGTTCTAAGCTAAACCTTGATCTGTGGCAGATGCTCCTGGATAAATATGTCCTCACAAAATCCTTCGAGAACCTAATGTCGTATCACACCCACTCCAACCCCGAGGCATCTCAGTACACACCATCGGCCAGCTTCGTGAAGCGCGTCAACCAGATCATGTCGCGCATCGACCCGCTCCTCAAGACGCTGCAGGTCCGTGCCTCGCCACCCGAGGGTCTCGTGCAGGCCTACCTCATCCACATCGGCGACAAGTCCGACACCAACTTCCGCAAGATCCTCGACCTCAAGGGCCTGCGATCCAAGGCCGACCAGGCGCACCTGGTCGAGCTCTTCACCATCCACAGGGAGGGCACCGCCGCCCCGGGCAGCAAGCAGCTCGTCATGAACTCGCCCCTGCTGACCCCGCTCATGTCCTCGTCCGGCTTCGGCGGCGGCGGCGGCGCCATCGCCACCAATCCAGGCCTCGATGCCGCCAGCAGCATCGGCGAGAAGCTCCTCAGCGCCGCAAGGGATACGGGCGTCACGGGCCTAGGCGTCAGCATCCCCGGCGGTGCCGGCGGCGGGAACCCCCAGGTCAACATTAACGAGAACCTCAAGAACATCGGCAAGTTCTTCAGGAGGGATATTGGAGGCCTGGGCGCGCGCTTCGGGAAGCGCGACGTCACGCCGACGGGTTCGGGTGGTGCTGATGACGGGAGCAGGTGATTTTATGGGATTGTAAGAGATTGGACGCTTGAGATTTTGCCAGGAGCAAGGTAGACAAAGATAATTCTTTGCATTTGTGTTTTGTTAAAAACCCGTGCCTTTGTGAATCTAGCCAGTTCTCATGTCTTGTCTAACCATGTAGAATAGAACGATCAACTCTTCGCAT
>JAVHJQ010005007.1:3617-21065 GCA_031306095.1 Pyricularia sp. CD86 | reverse complement strand
GTTGTAGAATGGTAGGGTATCCCGTTGGATGAAAATTGGAAGAGGAGAAGGCTGAAGATTCTGTGCTGGCCGGCTGCTGAATTGCGAGAGCTCAGGATTGACAAGCGAGATGATGCCGCACTCGACTTTATTTGTTAAGCCCAGGGAACCAGGACACAACAGGAGAAGGGGCCCTGGACTGGGGATTCTCACTTTGCGGTCTGGGGTTGGATGGAATCCATCAAATCTATGGTGTGAGTGGGTTTTGCAGTGAAATTAATCTAGCTGTGCTAATCTGGGTAGGTAGGAGTAGGTACCCCCAAGCTGACGGCTGGCTGGGCAAGCAGCTGGAGGTGATGAGGTAACTGCTGTTAGTACACCCCGCTCAACCAACATGGTAGGACCTAACGAAAACGACGCGACATCAGGAACCAACGTTCTTGATTGATTGATTCTCCCCTCCTCCGAGCGACGGCTTGCAACGATGACCCTACTGTACAGAAAATCCGGCCCGTCGCCGCTGTGAGCCCCGACAAAGTGCCCACACACCAGGCACCCACGATGCCGTACTTTCGTCCTTCACCTTGCTTGCATACAGTACGTTGAGGGTGGTCCTTTTACATTAACCTACCCGAGGGACCTTTCCCTCATTTTCCTTTGTCAACTCACCCAAATGAGGGTTGCATCGACACAACTGGACCGTGCTCGTGCGCTCATTTGGGTCTAGACTGGATCATCCACGTAACTGAAAAAACAAGCTTGGTTCGCCGTTTTTTCACCTTTGTGCAAGCCGGTCCCTAGTCACGGCGCCTGCCAAAATCATCACCAAACCTAGACTCCACTCATCTCTACCCGGACCCACTGGCTGGCTGTTCCCCTACGCTACGCGGCCTACGTCCAATCGCTACCTATTTGTTAGCACGGGCAATGGCGCTGGGCTTGGAGCTGTTGTAGTACGGCAGTGTCCTACCCGTAAACGGATGGCTTTCGATTGGCTTCTTGTGGAGGGGCGCCTTTTTGCTTTCATTTGTCGATCTTAGCAACGCTGCAAACTTGGAGGCGGAGGAACCCGTCGACGAAAAAGACATCATCATCATCATCATCCAACACCCGAGCATTCATAACTTCATAAAGCAACAAATAACTAACCCCCCAGTCCACGATAAATATGCATATCTCCGGGCTGGCATCTACAAAAGGAGCAAGCAATACAGTACGTTGGTAAGGGGTGGGCCAGCCGAACAAGGACCGGACCTGGACTGTCAGGGGTACGAGAAAAATGTCCAGCGGCTAGGTACAAATGTGATTGAAAGGGGCCACAGCCAATTCAGTGAGAATAAGAAGTAGAATTGGTCCATGCATGCAGTACAAAGGTGCGGGCAGGCTCCACCCTCCTTGGCATTCACTCTGCGACTCGCGTTGATTGGCGCCTTGGTCTCAAGTTTTGCCGCCGCTCGATGTCTAGACAAGGATCAGGATTCTCCAATCATTAGATGGAACGTTGCTGCACGGATCCACCTGGTTACTGAGCTCCTCTTTTCTCCAAAAAAAAATTGGCAACGGCTCCTTACTCTCTTGAATCACCATTGGATTGCATTCAACAAGATGATGGCTGTCCACTCTTGATGATATCTCATCAGGCTGATTTTCATGCTTAGGGCATAATTTATCATCTAAGTGATCCCATTCATTCATCCTGCCGAGCCTTCCCTCCTTTTTTTTTACAGACTATTTACAACCGTCTCCCCTTCCCAAAGCCTATACAGAAAGCTCCGCAGTGGCCGCAGATGCTATGTGTTCTTTGTAGGGTGCCAACGCCTTCTCCACAGTTCCATCAGGACCACAGTACCGCTCGACAATAGATTGCGAGCAGCCAGTGAAAAGTGCAGGGTCCAGCATTGCATCAAGCTCGGCATGCACCGGCTTGAAATATTCGGTGTTCTTGATCCTCTCTAGCAGATCGTTGCTCTTTCCCTCCATCTTGACCGCGTGCGACGCTTGATGAGACAGAACCCTGATCTCTTCGTGGCATTCCTGTCGCGATGCGCCTTGGGCAACCATCTTCATGATGATGTTCTCCGTTGCCATGAATGGAAGCTCCTGCATAACACGGCTGCGGACTGTAGCAGGGTAGACAACCAGGCCGTCGGTCACGTTGTCGAGCGAGATCAGGATAGCGTCAGCGAGCAGGAACATCTCGGGAATGTCAATGCGACGGATGGCTGAGTCGTCCAGTGTGCGCTCCATCATCTGCACCTCAAATGTCTTGGTGAAGTTGACGGACAGGGTGGAAAGTTTGCGCCCGAGACTGGTGATGCGTTCGCTGCGCATTGGGTTCCTCTGCACACAGCTATGTTAACACTGCTCCCATCTGCGAAAGTTTGCATACTGGCAGATAGGCTTACCTTGTACGCCATTGCTGACGATCCGATCTGGCCCGCCTCAAAAGGCTCCTCAATCTCCTTCCAGTTGGCCAGATGCCTGATGTCCAGGCTGATGCGCTCGGCTGTGGCGCCAAAAGCAGAAAGTGCGTTTGCGACACGTAGGTCGACCTTTCGGGTGTAAGTCTGCGTGGATATGTCATAGACACCCTGGAAGCCCAGCTTCTTGCACAATATGTCATTGAGCTTGTTAACTTTAACCTCATCCCCCTGGAAGAGCTCCATGAAGGATGCTTTGGTTCCAGTCGTTCCCTGGATACCGCGCAACTTGAGGGCGGAAAGAACGTGCTCTATATCCTCCAGATCCATTGCCAGCTCTTGGATCCATTGGCACACCCGCTTGCCGACTGTGATGAGCTGGGCTGGCTGGAGGTGAGTATAGCCGAGTGTCGGGAGGTCCTTGTACTTGAGGGCGAACTTTTGGAGATTGCTGATGACCTTGGCTAACTTGGGCAGAAGCAGCTCAAGGCCCTTCTTGATGAAGATGAGCTCCGCGTTGTCAGTCACATAGCACGATGTGGCACCCAGATGGATAATACCGGCCGCCCCTGGGGCCTCCTTTCCGTATGCGTGTACGGCAGCCATAACATCATGGCGACGGATCTTCTCCTCGGCCTTGATCACCTCAAAGGCCTCGTCTGTTACATGGGCATGTGCTTTAAGCTCATCAATCTTTTCCTGGGTAACTTGGGGCAGGCCAAGTTCGTGTTCGGCCTCGGCGAGATGAATCCAGAGTTGCCGCCAGGTGTTGTTGCGGCTTCGAGGGGAAAACAGTGTGAGCATCTCCCGACTGGCGTATCTCATACCCAGCGGGGTCTGGTAGCTATCATAGTCAGGCATTGTGTCTGGTAGAGAGTGTTCGGTTGCGACAATGGACAAGTGGAATTGAGGGCAAGAAAATGAAGACTCGAAGCCTCAAATAGAATGTATGCTTGTGAGATTAAACCAGAAATGAAGTCAATTTCTATGACTAAGTATCAGTAAGTCTTGGACCATATGGTAGACAAAAAGCAATCCTCACTTGATGCAAATCAAGGCGCATGCAGGAGGGTTGACTATTTTTCTGCCGTTCACTTTTTGGCGGGGGAGGGGGCTATGATAGTCGCAAGGGACTTTTTCACCCGGGCGGTGAAATCGCATTTCTAAAGTGGGTCAGGATTAAGTGGGTATACTCCATCGCGCCGAATTAATCGAGCGACCCAAGGGCCGTGGACTGGAAGGTACGTACCAAGGGGTAAGTAGGTTCAATCGTGTCCTCAATTCTGCGGATTAATTGATCAATCCCATCGACGGCAAGTTACGCGGCATCCTTTCAAGGCCCTCATCCCAACAAACTTCCATACCACTCCGCCGTTACACTGGTTGTTCGCTTCTTGACATTCTCTCATTTTTAATTTTTCCGCCCATACATCAATCAAAATGGTTAGTCAAGCTTGATCCTGTGCAGTTACGGCAAAGGTGCCAACAGCAATGACCGCCGGTGCCCCGTGGTGAAACTTAAGATAAAAAATAAAAACATCGTGGCGACACTCTGCTAACGCGCTCGTCTTGCATTCTAGTCTTCGCCCAGAGCCTCCTCGCCGGCCAACGGCCCGGCCGCCGCGACTGGCGCTAGCGTCAACCGTCCCTCGTCGCCGACGCCCCCCGGAGGTGCCCGCACCGCCATCCGCCGCAGGGCGGCCGCCGACCAGAAGGAGAAGATCGCCAATGCCCGGCCAAGCAGCACCCGCGCCGCTGGCGCTGGTGGCAGCAGCAGCACGATGCTGAGTACGTTCATGTCGCATGGAGTCATGGTGGCTGTCGCGCAGGAGGCGCATCCGAGGATGAGGATGATGTGGGAAATATACGGATAACAGAAGTGCTGACTCGGCTTTTGCAATCCAAAAACAGGGCTCTACACCGACGAGTCGCCCGGTCTCAAGGTCGACCCTGTCGTTGTTCTCGTGCTTTCTCTCGTCTTTATTTTCAGCGTTGTTGCTCTTCACAGTAAGATTCCATGGACATGATTATTCTAAGCTGCGCTTGGGGGACTTTACTAATCTATGATTCTTTTCATCATTGCCAGTTATCGCCAAGATCACGCGCAAGTTCTCTAGCTAGAGAATTAAGTAATTTGATTGGTAGTTTGGAGGCGGAGTTTAGAAACGCAATGGTTGGGTTTCGTAGCGAGGCCGCGTGGGCTTACGTCTAGGCATGCGCCAAGGCATGCGCCAAGGGCATCGCGATGGTTTACTGACAGTACCAATGACGAAGTCGTTTTGTAACGCCAGGCATGTCGGCCAGAATACTTGTTTCCATGTTACATTACTGGATGACGGTGGCAGGCAGTGAGAGAAATGGTTCACCTCAGGGCTTGCATTTTTGGGCATCAGCTGCGGTAACTCGATCTGGTCTTGTTTAGGGTCTTTTTTTTCGGCGAAATTTTTATGTACAAAATACTCGGTCTACATGAGCGTCTTATTTGGGCGGGAACAGGCTTGGTATATTCATAATGTGAACCGTCTGCCTCTTTTCAGCACGTGAGCAGCTCCAGTTGCCTGAAGGAAATTCCTTGCCCAGTCGAGTGGTCTGGCCCATGCATATATCTCTACATAAATAAGGTATATCTAAGGTAGAACACCCATGTGTCAAGGTGTCGAATAAGCTCGGGTAGGCGACCCCCAAGAGGGCACTCCAAATACAGTGCTGCAAGGTGTAGAAAAGGGGCGGCCACCCGTTTTGTACTGGCCTGGTCACCAGTTGGCTTGGGTTCACTATTCGTTGGAGAACCGCTGTGGCTACTAGTGCTGTACTGATACGTGCAAACAAGTAAAGAATCCATATGCACAAGGCGACCCTGACACCTCACAGATTGTCAAAGTCCCTGATTTGCCAGAAAAAGCCATATTTGCGTCATCGCTTCGTTTGAGTAAATAAAGCCTACCCACCATGGCTTGCAGGCATCCAATGTTTTACAAAAGACCCTTGAAATCATGGGATGAACATATCTCTCATTCATTTGTCTCAGTACATAATTGTTCGTATCATCAATACCCTCATTAGCAACAGATTGGGAACGAAGACAGTGACGTTGTTCTAGCTGCGCATATAGCTAGTCATCGTGAGCACTGCCACAAAAAGTGCGCGTCGTCATCGATACCTATTGGTCCATGATCACTGTCGCCAAGGACTCCCAACGACTCCCTCCCTTCTCGCATAAACCAACCAAGACAGGGTACGATTGTTGCCCACGGTTGAGTATAAGGATACTGCTAGTCTTGCGTTGGGGTTCGTTTCTGTTTTTGACTGCAGTAGCATGTGTCTCGATTTAATACACTCTCGACTAGCCTACCCTGCCATCTAGTTATCGCTTTTACGTTACTAGGGAGTGCGCAGTTCATCATGTCTCCCCAAGAGGATAAACAGTCGCCGTCACTTCAGAGAAATGGAGATGCTTCGACGAGCAATGGAACGCGCCTGGTTGATGTTGGGGACTCTGCAGCCATGGATGCACCTCCCGCGTACAGCGAACATCATGATCAGTTCCAGCTGAGCCAGGCTGGGTTTGCTGCAGGCGCTGCTGTGACCGGTAAATTATTTTTATTTTTATTTTTTTATTTTTTTTATTCCATCTTTTATATCCAAGACTCTCTGTAGGATGATAGGGCTCTCAACGGTGCTCCGTCGGGGAGTTTTGTGGCTAATCAGCCCACGCTCCGGGCCGTTCAAACTCCAGACGATGGTCGGGTCAATATCAACATCAATCAGACGAGCTCCAGATTTACAGATCTGCTCATCCCTGCCCTGAGGACACAGACTCTACCCCAGGAAAAGATCACGGATCTCCCACCATCATACATTCCTCCAAGTTTGGGAGGCCTACCTGGCCAAGCCCCACCACCAAAGCTCAATGTCGTTGTGCAGATCGTCGGCTCTCGAGGCGACGTGCAGCCGTTCGTGGCCCTGGGAAAGGTTCTCAAGGACACTTACGGCCACCGCGTGCGTATTGCCACGCACCCTACCTTCAAGAGCTTTGTCGAGGAGAATGGCCTCGAGTTTTTCAGCATCGGCGGCGACCCGGCTGAGCTGATGGCCTTCATGGTCAAGCATCCCGGGCTGATGGTGCCCTTTGAGGCCATCAAGGACGGTGAAGTCAAAAAGCGCAGGATGGGAATCGAGGAGATATTGCTCGGCTGCTGGCGCTCCTGCATCGAGGCTGGGGACGGCTCTGGACCACCGCCACAAATGCATAAACCGAACGAGCCCCTGGATGAGAGGTTCTTTGTTGGGTCTCAGGGGCAAAAGCCGTTTGTTGCTGATGCCATCATTGCGAACCCTCCCAGCTTTGCACATATCCACATTGCTGAGAAGCTGGGAATTCCCCTGCATATGATGTTCACGTATGTACTAGTTCTGACCCGTTACCGCTCACTTCCCCCACCTCCAACGACATCATCTTTCTTCAACAAAAAAGGAGCCAAGGAGCTAACAAGATTTCAGGATGCCTTGGTCACCTACCAAAGCCTTCCCTCACCCCTTGGCCAACATTCAATCCAGTAATGCTACCGAGGTCATGACCAACTATGTTTCCTACACTCTGGTTGAAATGATGACTTGGCAGGGACTAGGTGATGTCATCAACAGGTTTCGCCTGAAAACTTTGGATTTGGAACCCCTTTCACTGATATGGGCACCTGGACTTCTCGCGAGGTTGAGAATACCAACTACGTACTGCTGGTAAGTATATGTCGCCCGTTTGCACGTCACGGTATCCGATATAATATAGCTGGCTGACTATTTCATCTACAGGTCCCCTGCCCTGATTCCGAAGCCAAATGACTGGAACCCTGAAATCTCCATTTCTGGCTTTTACTTCCTCAATCTCGCGTCCTCTTATACGCCTGAGCCCGAGCTGGCTGCCTTTCTGGCGGACGGGCCCCCTCCTGTTTACATAGGGTTTGGATCCATAGTGGTGGACGACCCTAATGCCTTGACAAAGATGATATTCGAAGCTGTAACAAAGACTGGCGTCAGGGCTTTGGTATCAAAAGGATGGGGTGGTATTGGCGCCGATTCCATTGGCATTCCCGATGGTGTTTTTATGCTGGGAAACTGCCCGCATGACTGGCTCTTCCAGCATGTCTCGTGCGTGGTGCACCATGGTGGTGCAGGTAAGCAAATGGACACAGACCATTTCATTCAAGACACCAAGCAACAAAATAATTAACAGCTGGACGTTTTAGGAACAACCGCGGCTGGTATCAAGCTGGGCAAGCCAACCGTTGTGGTTCCCTTCTTTGGAGATCAACCATTCTGGGGCTCGATGATTGCGAGGGCTGGGGCCGGCCCTGAGCCAGTTCCTTACAAGAAGTTGGACGCCGAATCACTGGCTACTGCTATTCGCAAAGCATTGGAGCCTGCGACACTCGCCAAAGCCAAGGAGCTCGGTGAAAAGATTCGAGAAGAGCAAGGCTGTGATGTTGGTGGCAAGAGCTTCCACGATTTTCTGGATACTAATAGCCTGAGATGTTCATTGGCGCCTAGTCGTGTCGCTGTGTGGAGGGTTCGTCGATCAAAAGTCAAACTGAGTGCACTTGCTGCTGCTGTCCTCTTGGAAAAGAACATCATCGAGCAGTCTGATTTGAAGCTGTAAGTCTAAGCCTACAGAAGTCTCAAGCCAAGACAGTTGCCACTAACACTTGTAAACATCAGGTATCGCGCCAAGGAGTACACCACCGAGGGTCAACCGTGGGATCCCATTTCAGCGGTTACTGCTGCTCTTATTGGTGACGTTGGCACCATTGCAATGACCATCTCAGATGTACCTCGGGAGTTGTTCAAGAGCAGAAAAAAGGGTCCCAGCACGCCCGGAACACGGTCTGCAGAGGGCAAATCACAGACCGACGCTGCTTCCATTGCAACATCTTCAACAGCCGTTGCTAGCTCGGCATCCACAAGCGCCGTCTCTATTCCAAACCTCACCTTGAATGGTCCGGAGCATGAGAAGAAAGGAAGTGCTTCCGAAGAAAACATTAGTGGTTCAGGTGCAATGTCCCCTGGCTCACCACAATCCCCGACACCAGCTGGTACCCCTGAAGGTCAACACCAAAACAACCCTGGCCAGGAGTCCACCCGTACAGGGAATCAGTCTCCAGGTGTGACGGTGCAGACAGCCATCGATACAGGCAAGGGCGTGGTGCGGATTGTTGACGCCGGCTTCAAGACGCCGATGAACTTCTGTCTTGGTCTGGCCCGTGGCTTCAGAAATGCCCCTAGACTCTACAATGATGACAGCGTTCGCGCACCTGAGAGAGTGACCGACCTGAGCTCCGGATTGAAAGTCGCTGGCAAGGAGTTTGGTCTCGGGTTGTACGACGGCATCTCTGGCCTCATCACTCAGCCCTTGAAGGGAGCCCAGAAGGAGGGTGGTGTCGGCGCTATCAAGGGTTTTGGCAAGGGTATCGGTGGTATCGTCCTTAAGCCGGCGGCAGCTTTCTGGTCGATACCGGCCTACACAATGCAGGGCGTCAATGCAGAGATCCGTACTATGTGGAGCAAGAGCTGGCAGAACTACATCATCGCATCCAGACTTGCGCAAGGCCGACAAGATCTCACGGATTCTTCATATCAAGAGCGTGAGGATATAACTATTCGGTGGACTTCCAAGAACAACGACTTGAAGGGCTATTTCCAACTCAAGAATAAGTCAAAGGATTCACAGAAAGGAGGTCGATCACCTTCGGCAATAGGTCCGGCCTCCCCGGATATTTTTTCAAGCTCGACGGTGCCCCCAACTGCTGGACCTTCTACCCTGGCAGAGCCTCCAAAGACAGGTTTCTGGCACACTCGTAAATTGTCTTTTGAGAAGCGCAAGCAGCTCCATGCTCAAAAAGAAGCGTGGAAAAGGGGACAGACCGTAGGAGTGGGCAGTTCTTCGACCCCTGCGCCGCCACAAGACAATTTCGAAGACGAAGAGTTGGAGCGCGCCATTCGTGAGTCTGTAAAACAGACATCCAATGGAGATCCTGAAGAAGATGTCCGGATCGAGCAGGCAATTCGTCAAAGTGTTAGTGAGATGCACAGACCCGAGAATAACAGCGAGAAGGCCAGCCTAAGGTATCCCGAGCCGGCGGCGACGGCATTAGGTGCCCAGTCCTCAGATGACATCAGTGACGAGCAGTACCAGGCTTTGATTGAAGAAGCCGTAAGGCAGAGTCTACAAAGCCACAACAAAGCAGGTGATTACCACAGGAAGGCCATTGATGACGGCGACGACGACGATGAACAGCTTCGACTTGCTATAAAGCAGTCGATGGAACATGGGCAAACCGCGTCCTACGGAGGAGGCGAGACTGACGAAGAACTCAAGCGCGCCCTGTACGAGTCCGAAACCGCACATCGGGAGCAACAGCGCCGAGACGCGGCCGCCCGGACCGAAGAAGAGGTGGTGTTGGAGTACATCAAAAAGCAGAGCCTGGCGGAAGGCGAATATGCGCGCAAGGGCAAGGGTGTAGCGGTTGCTCCCCCGGTGACTAGGGAGGACGAGGAGCACGACGAGGATTTGAAGAGGGCGTTGGAGGAAAGTCTAAAGATGAGTTCCGGACAGCCAGGTGGTTCCTCTGGGCAGTAAGTGGAAGGTATACGGACGAATACGCAGCATTTCGCCAGTACACGACCAGAGAACGGGTAGAATACAATCATACAACGATGCGAACAAGATTTATTCTTTGTATTAGCTCGGAAATATTTACCTATGTTTTATCTTAGTAATGCAGTAAAGTGGGTTGCCACTGCACAACAGTAACATGGGCGCAAGCATTTGAGCCGATGTCAGTTTGAAAGTGACCCGGGTCATACCTCAACCTCGGCCTCTACTTCATACGCAGCACCATCTTCCTCATGTTCACCGCTGTCGATACCTTCTCGACGCATCTTCTTTGCGCCCATCCTGTAGATGACCAACCTGTTCAGGTGAATATCCTCAGCCCAGGCGTAGTCTTCAAACCTCTCCAAGATGCCCGTCGCATCTATAGTCACCCTGTCCTTGCCGAAACGCTTCCCACCGCTCCCAGCGCCACCTCTCCTCGAAGACCGCTGCCCGCCCTTGGCGTATATGGTGTTGACCACAGTGGCATGCAGCTTCAGCGGCCGGTTTTCAGCCACCATCAAACCGGCGTCCTTGAACACGGTGGCGACGCGCTCGCAGAACGACTGGAGGATGTTTGGCGACGCTGCCGACTGGGACGCCAGCCTCGGCTGCGCATAGAGCACGGTGGCCTTGGAGGTGTCCTTTTGCATCGTGCACAAGCCACGCAGCGATATTGTGAGACCGCCGCCGTCACCGCCCAGGTTTCCCTCTCCTCCCTTCCCTACAGCCTCGGCCAGCACCTCGCGCGGCTTCATGGTCCTCAAAAGCGCCACGGCCCTGGCCAAATCACCACCGCCGTTGCCGCCGAGCGCCATGACGCCCAGCGTCAGGTGCAGCGTGCCCAGTGGCCGCACGGCGTCCGGTGGGACCCCATACCCCGTGGTGACTTCGTCTCGGAAGGCGGTCAGGGCCCGGGACAGCTGGATGCGCGCTGGGGATACTGGCGACGAGGGCACGAGGGGGATAGCCAGGAAGTGGGTGAGGACGGGTCTGGCGTTTGCGGAGCCGCTCGCCGCCATACTGTGAGGTCTTTTTACAGGCTGTTTTGTGGTTCGGTTTTCTTCTTTATTTATCCAGTACACAAGTTCAGTGACGTTATTGATCCAATTTTTCTAAAGTCGTGAAGAACCCAGTTGAATATTCGGTGGCAAATTTACTGGCTGTAGGTGACAAATTAGTATTCATGATGCAGGGTAGCTTGGGTGAGGTTGGTTATGTGAGTCGTGAAAGGGTCTGATTTGGCATCGTTGCCATAAAAACTGGAGAGGATTGTCACAACAAAATTGAAGCCACAAAATCACTATTTTCCTCACATGTTGTCTGGTGACTCTCTTCCAAGGTGAGAAACAACCGTATTGTGAGAAACCTTTGGATTTGAATTTAGTATTGCTTTTAACAGAAAACCTCAAAAACAACACATTCAATGTTTTTGGCAAAAGGAGGTACTAGAATAGCTCTAGATACTGAACACAGGTAGGAACTCGACCAAACTGGCAGGGCTATATCACCATGAATCATACCACCTGCCTCTGAGACGGTAAGCTGCCAAGAATTTAGGCTCGAAGCTGTCATGCCGATGCCAGGTAAGATTTCGTTTCTATTTTCACATGAGGGATCCTCGACTATGGTTGGAATAGTCATGCCTATATGCAAATGCATCTTAAATATATCTTGGCCCCACCACAAAAAAAAAAAAAAGAAAATCCTTTAACCAAGCTTGAGCCATAGCGTCCGGAGTACTATCGTGTTTGGGGTAAAAATACCGCCCTCTGCACGGCACAATAAATTAGCCGCTCGTAAAGGGATGTGGCTTAGTGGATACATTCTTGATACTTTTTACTCCGTAGTTGACGGGAAAGCCGTGCCGGGAGCCCTGGTCGAGTAACAGGGAGGGAAAAAATCTTCGTCGGATTATCATACTACAAGCTTTATGCAGTATCTGTGTGTCTGTGGCTGTACGTGGTAATGTCCACAATTAGGTTTTACCATGAGATATTGCTACAGTAGTTACTAGCAATACCTCATCTCCTTTTTCTTTTCTGAAAACTCGAACACATGAGCCAAAAGACCTACATGAAAAAGTACATCAATACCACCATGTGGCACAGCACCTCAGATAAGCAACGGGTGGCAATGCAATGACATACATCGAATTAGAGTACCGCTAGGGTTCGCGAGGGGCAAATGTAAACGGCCAAACCAAAGACCAACAGGGATCTAAACCTGTACCGTGAGTCACTTTTCCCCCGCGACAAGGGGGGCAGTCTTAACAACCGCGGGACGACGAGATCCTCCAAATCTTGCGACGTCAATGTCTGCAGGAGGTGTCCGCTTGGTGCCCAATGCTACACTAGAGTCTTGGCCTCTACGACACGTAGTGGCCCCGCGCTGGCTGGAGCTTTTCCCATAGTGACTTGATCATAGTAAACGCGTTCTGATGACAAGGGAAGAGGACAAGCTATCATCGAGAGGCCATAGTAAGAAAATATAATGACCGTGTAGCTGTTTGTGAGCAAGAACTTGAAAAAAAAGAAACTCAATCATCCTCTACACTAACAGTCTAGCCAATTATGAAGTTACTTGAAGGGGGAAGCTTGAAAGTGACCAAACTCCAGTCAGGGCCGGACCTGAATCTAGGCTCATCTCAAGGTGAGATGGAACACTTCCATGCGCGGTTGCTATCGGCCAATGCGAAGGAGGAGGGGCAGACAGTTTCGTTGCCACAAAAAAAAAATCTTTTTTCTTTTGTTTTGCGCAAGGGCAAGGTGGGGCAGTCTGTGGCCAACGTGAATGGAGGGGTAAAAAAGAGGGAGCCATCTGCGGGGCACCGTCGATGTATATCTTTTCATCCTCCGCGCAAAAGTTTGCACTACGAACCCTTTCTCTTCCCTTTCTCGATCCTCGTCTTTGCATACCTGAAATCATCCGCATTTCAACCTGCAACTTTTAAACACACACATCACCATCAAAAAGAGAGCATCAATCCGCCAAAATGGGTAACAAGGAGAAGAGCCACCTTAACGTAAGTCTCATCCTCGTCGTCTATCAGATTCACGAGCGTCGGCAACCCCAGATGAACCTCGCCGTGAATCCATTCGGATCATGGCAAGATTCCTTGGGAAAGCGAGCTCACAGGATCACGAACACGGTCAACTGCGAGAGCTAGCGGCTAACAAGAATCCTCTGATAACAGGTCGTCGTCATCGGGTTCGTTCCCTCGAATATCCTTTCGCCCCCGTCCTCGCATCGTGGACATCATGATGGAACACAGCTAACATACAGACAACAGACACGTCGACTCCGGAAAGTCCACGACTGTAAGCAATATACAATCTGTTCACTTTGAGATGTGGCAGATGAACCTCAAGTCACTGCCACAAAATGCAAACATTTGCTAACATGATTTTCTATAGACCGGTCACTTGATCTACAAGCTGAAGGGTATTGACCAGCGTACGATCGAGAAGTACGAGAAGGTAAGCATTAATCTTTTCCCTCTATTCAATTGTTCTACACACTCCCAATGCGCACATAATACCCGCGTTTTTTCTTCGCGGCGCATACTTTTTTTTCAGCCTGCCCCTCACTCGACTCACTTTAGTGGGGGATTGAGGGTCTCACTTTTCCAACCCTTGCCCTTTTCGTCATACACACAAAATTTCCCATAGTGGCCCGAGCGCCACCACTTACACAAGATTGACTTTCTGGACTGCTGCTAACAACCTTACAGGAAGCCGCCGAGTTGGGCAAGGGTTCTTTCAAGTATGCCTGGGTTCTTGACAAGCTCAAGGCCGAGCGTGAGCGCGGTATCACCATCGACATTGCTCTGTGGAAGTTCGAGACCGCCAAGTACCAGGTCACCGTCATTGGTATGTCTTGCATATGGGCTGCTGCACATGCCCCTCCCCCCACCTGCAAATGCACTACCCCTGTGCACGACAAGGCCCCTTGCTAACAACGCAACCATGCAGACGCCCCCGGTCACCGTGATTTCATCAAGAACATGATTACTGGTACTTCGCAGGCCGACTGCGCCATTCTGGTCATCGGTGCCGGTACCGGTGAGTTCGAGGCTGGTATCTCCAAGGATGGCCAGACCCGTGAGCATGCTCTGCTCGCTTTCACCCTCGGTGTTAGGCAGCTCATCGTTGCCGTCAACAAGATGGACACTGCCAAGTGGGCCCAGTCCCGTTACGACGAGATTGTCAAGGAGACCTCCAACTTCTTGAAGAAGATTGGTTTCAACCCTGACTCCGTCCCCTTCGTCCCCATCTCCGGCTTCAACGGTGACCACATGATCTCGGAGTCCGCCGACATCAAGGCCAACATCAGCCCTAACGCTCCCTGGTACAAGGGCTGGACCAAGACCGTCAACAAGGACGGTAAGAAGGAGAAGGTCATCGGTGGTGCTTCGCTCCAGGACGCCATTGACGACGTCACCCCTCCCACTCGTCCCACCGACAAGCCCCTCCGTCTTCCCCTCCAGGATGTCTACAAGATCGGTGGTATCGGCACAGTCCCCGTCGGCCGTATCGAGACTGGTATCCTCAAGCCCGGTATGGTCGTTACCTTCGCCCCCGCCAACGTCACCACTGAAGTCAAGTCCGTGGAGATGCACCACCAGCAGCTCCCCGAGGGTGTCCCCGGTGACAACGTTGGTTTCAACGTCAAGAACGTGTCCGTCAAGGACATTCGCCGTGGTAACGTCGCTGGTGACAGCAAGAACGACCCTCCTATGGGCTGCGCTTCGTTCAACGCTCAGGTCATCATCCTGAACCACCCCGGCCAGGTCGGTGCTGGTTACGCCCCCGTTCTGGACTGCCACACTGCCCACATCGCCTGCAAGTTCTCTGAGATCCTTGAGAAGCTTGACCGCCGTACCGGCAAGTCCATCGAGTCCAACCCCAAGTTCATCAAGTCGGGTGACGCTGCCATCGTCAAGATGATTCCGTCCAAGCCCATGTGTGTTGAGACTTTCTCCGAGTACCCTCCCCTTGGTCGTTTCGCCGTCCGTGACATGCGTCAGACCGTCGCTGTCGGTGTCATCAAGAGCGTCGACAAGACCCAGGGTACCCAGGGCAAGGTATGTTATCTTCCTCTCCTCTTCTTCCTCATCGTCAGGGTTTATCTAATACATTGTAACTACAGGTCACCAAGTCCGCTGCCAAGGCCGCCAAGAAATAAGCTGCTCAACCAACAGCAACATTTAATGTCGAGCCACGACAAGCAGGAAGCATGTCGTAGCATTTTGAGCACTTCCTCGTTCGCAACGAGGTTCCGGTCAATTTTGCTTTATCACAAAAGAGTACTCGGTTTTTATTGGGGCACATGATGCAATGACGGTTTGGGATTTCGTAAATCAAAAAAATTCTTGACATGTGCTTTAGTCTACATAGAGTCCTCAGAAAGTGATCTCGGCGTTTGGTCATGACTTAAACGAACTTTCTTATTTTCTTCTCGAAATCTCAATTTGTGCCCTGGGTAGCCCGTGATTTTGAGATTTGTGGGTGAACCGGTCTGTTATGCAACTGTACATGTGTAGGGTACGCTATGCTGAATCTGACGGACCTTGTCAGCAGTAGGTGTGAAGGAAGCGATCTTCTTTTTACCTAAGCAATGCATCAGGTCTATGACGCCAAGCCCAATATGCATGTCACGGGCAAGACGTAACTTGTCATAGCTGGTAGTGACATGTTAGGAAATTTATTTGCAATTTTGGACAGGCCACGATCAAATAATGCTGACCGTCTGCAGGCAATGTGCAAACGAAACAGTCTCCATGTGAGGCCACCGAGGCTGGAATGGTCTCTCCAGCCAGCTTTCTCTTACTTGAGCAATATCCATATGCCCTCGCCATGGTGGCTTTTTGTGCGGAGAAGGCGGTGATGCACGACGAGGATGGTGGTAGCGGGGGTCAAAAGTATGGCCAAATCTTGAGCAGACTGTGCGATTTCCGCGGCCAATATTTCACTACTTGGTAGTAGGTATGTATGAAAGGGCAGAAGGAAAAGTTTCAAGAAGCAACACTGCACCCAGGACCTATCCGATCTTGTTTGTTTGTGTGTACAGGGGCAGGTTACTTTTTTGCCACTACTCGAGATCCTGGACCGACCCCGATATAGAATGCCTCCTCAGCCAAGACTTGCAAGGGTACAGGTGACCGATCCCCTATGGAAATGTTTTTTTTTTGTTCGGTCGGAGGGGATTCCTTCTTGGGGCCTGAGCAACATCAGTCCACTTGGGAGCCAGAGTCATTTTGCATTGGTAAATGGAGGAAGACGATCGACACAGATGAGATAGCAAGAACATGAGAAAAACCACTGGTCAGTTGTGTAAGCAGTTCCCGACTGCAGCAAAGGATTTGGCTGTCATATTGCTCGCTCTTATACATTGATCGATCGATTCTCGGAGAATAATATTTCGAGTTGCCTAGTTGGGTAGCTAAGCTAGGTATTCAGTCGGCCGGGGACATGGGCGCTAATGGAGAAAATAAGAAGAAAAACACATCGTGGGCCACACACAGCAGGCGACACACTAAACGAATCCGTTTTCTCTTTTTTTTTTCTTCTTCTTCTTCCCCACCTGAATTGTATCGTGTCCCAGAAAGAGAGGCAACTCCCGGGCCGAGCTTCAGAACTGCCGAGACTGATCAGATGCTGACGACGGCTCCTTTCACAAGTAAAGGGTCGGATATGCAGATTAAAAGTTTCCTAGGGCTGGTCGCCGCGACAGTGGCTTGCATGTGCACGGTCTTGACACCAAAGCAAGCAAGCGAGCAGTAGCAGAAGACACATGAAGAGAGGGGGGGAAAAAGAGTGTGAGAGAAAGCGCAGGTGCGAAAACGCGCAATTGTTTCTGCAAACAGACGTCAGCGTAATGAGGGCCGCATACCATGGGATATGGTAACCAGGATAAAGGGTTCCGGGTTGAAGGGTAGCCATCCAATGTTGCCAAGAATATCTCGGGCCTCTTTTTTCGTATACCCTGAGAAAGACGAAAGACGAAAGGCAAGACAAGACAAGACAAGACAAGACAATTGAGGACAGGGTACGTTTGTTCACATTTGAACTTGCCCAAGTTGGCTAACAACACAGATGGAAAGTGGGTCAAGGAGTCCACTATACACGTGACACCCCTCGGATCACCCTCTTCATGTCCGACCCACCCTGCGGCTCTTTGGCGGCTAGCTACCTACCTAGAGGTAACTCATTGACAGGACTAGATCTATCTGCTGCAACTGTCAACTGTGTCTTATCCGGAGCAATGACGAATATTATGCTTACATTTGTTGGTCTGTGTCGAGGCTCTGACAGTGACGAAGAAGGAAGAAGAATAGAAGATAAGAAAAATCGGGCAGAACCACTTGCGATCACCGACATTGGAAACCCGAAACCATGGGAG
>JAVHJQ010005005.1:0-11422 GCA_031306095.1 Pyricularia sp. CD86 | reverse complement strand
AGTTGAAGGTGGTGTGGTGCAAGAAAAGTGCGCAGGGTACTGTCCTGCGCAGGGTACTGTACAACCACGTTACTTGTATTGCAAAATTAACAGTGTTATTGTCCAACTTTCCTCCTGTCAAAATGCGTGTCCAACTACCCGTTATTGTTTTGGCGCTTTGTTTTACCCAAGCCGGGTCCGCGACTGGCGGGGAACGGATAAGAACTTGCAAGTGTTCTACTCTGAAAAGATTATGCTGAATATTTTCTAATCATTTTTTTTTCCTTTTCTTTTTTTTTAACCAGATGGCGGCTCGGATTATCACAGCTGTTATTCCGGGTGTTTACAACATATTAGGAGGACAAAAGGAACCGAACCTACGCAAGATCAGAAGAGAAGTTGCGAATCCAATTGCGCGGGTATATTCCCAATTACTTATCCACCAAACTCTGGGAAAAAAACGAAAAACAAGGTTCAACCACTTTAGTTACAAGGACAGTCAAAGCGATTGTTGGAGCTGCAACCCCCCAAAAATCGATATTGCTGGATAAGGTTGCCATTAAAATTGTTGGCATGGCAGGACGAGGGAATGTTAACTCGTAACGGAAATTAGAAAATAAAAAATGGGAAGGCTTATCGAGCAGACACTTGAAGCAGCCAGCAGACATTTTGGGTGGCCACCCAGCATTAACATAGTTTGGAAAATTCGTCCCGCCCCGTAAAACATGCCACAATCCTGCCGGCCTACGTATTTACCACCAGACTTCCCCCCACCTCAGAATATCTGACATATCCTCTTCATATTTAGGATCACTGGAACACCGTGGCATGCACGCTTTCAGTAAAGACGCTCTTCCAAATAACGTATATTTTCTCTTAAACCCTTTCTATGGTAACTGGAGAAAATTGAAAAGAAAACCCTTAGAGCCCAGATGATCTTTTGAGTTCACAATATACTATCCTCTTGTTTTAGTCCACCCTGAGCACCCGAGGGCCCTTCTTCTTGAGAACTCTCTTCTTCTTGTGACCCCTGTCGAACGCCGCAGCGGCAGCATGGTCACGGCCGAAGGTGTCCAAGTCTTTAACCTTGTAGATCCTGATGATCCAGTTCTCACTGGTAAAGGCCTCCTCAATAGTGTTAAGAACAGGTCCAACATCCGGGACCCGGGAGCCTCGAACTCTGTCCGAAGCCTGACCCGGAGGGAAAAGGCTGTGGTAGTTGTAGTACGACATTTTGTACCTGTCAAATGGTTAGTATGAAAGCAAGGAAGTATTAACAGGGTGGGATGAGTCCCCAGGGTTATATCAACTTACATCAAGCTGTTCTTCATGGTGTCGGTGGCCTGCTCATCGACACGGTACTCGCCCCGGCTGGTGAAAAATTCTCGCTCCTTAACCTCATCAGGCCAGATGCCCTCGGCAATTCGCACCATCCAGAGGAACTTGTTGATGTCGTCACCAGAGTAACCAAGAAGACCTCCGAAAACGACCAAGACATAGTCCACCTCGTGCTGGCGCATGATAGGATAGCTGACCTCCTCAGAAGAGCTCATGGCCTTGCCGACAGTGGCGATGTGTGTGTTGTTCCACGTGTTGTTGTCAACCAGGGTGGGGCGGTCGGCCATACCACCGATCTGGTAGCCGTAATCCCACCACGACATGATCCTGGCGTCTTCCTTGGTGTTCTGACGGAGCCACTGGTACGCCTCACGATAGTCATCGATGATGTGCTGAGAGCCATCTGGAAGCCTGCTTGCCAGAACGACCGATGGTGAAGAGTAGGCGTTGGAAGTGACCCAGGTACAGTGGAGGACAAAGATCAGCAGGTAGACGGTCATGGCTGTTGTCACCAAGCCCTTGGAGAGGTTGGTATAGACACCAACGATGGGCTTGTTGGTAGACCTCAATCCACCCTTGACAGCCTTCTTAGGAGCAGAGTCCTTGGCCTCTGCATCAGCTGAGGCTGGGGTGGGCGACTTGAGCGAAACAAATGAGTCGAGAATAGAGGAGGCTGCGATGGCGGCCGCAACACACACAACAGGGGTCAGCGTGAGCATCAGACGGACCATGACTCCAGCGAAGTAGCTACCAAACACCGCGTAGACAACAATGAAGACGTGCTCATCGCGGAGGTTCTGGAAGCAGAGATAAACACCCGCAGGGAACAGCCAGATGAGGAAGTTGAGGTCAAAGAAAAAGGCGGGCCAGGCGGTGGGCTGATGCTCAGAGACGGATGCGATGATGGGAATGTGAATCTTGGCGTAGCCAGTGTCCCAGAGCGAATAGAAACGACCACTCCAGGGGGCGATGTAACCGGCGCTCGTCGCAAGCGCCAGCACCGAAAGCCCAACGACAAAGATGCCGGCGGAGAACAGCACCAAGAAGGTACGGAACTGGCGACCGGGAATTGCGGATCTGACGTAGTCGAGGAAGCCCATAAGCTGCATGAAACCAAAGATTCCTATAATTTGGCAATTGTGAGTATCGTCTGTTCTGGCGGCTTTCAAGGATCACAGAAGCTGGGAGAGGCCTTCATAACATACCCAGTGCAGGCATGTGCTCGCTTGTCTTGATTGGCAAGAAACCAACAAACGGAATTTGCATGCTAGCCAATGTTCCCAGCGCATACCAAGTGGTGTATGCAATGTACAGGCGGGTGCTGAACCGTCCCATGCAGATGAGAACGAAAGCGTGGAGAGGCAGCAAACAGGTGATAAAAGCATAACCACCCCACGACGCAACCATGTAGCCGTAGAAGAGAGCGCAGAGAGCACCCCATAGCATAGATCCAAGCTTCAGGGCCTTGATCCAGAGGTAGAATGTGTGGACAAGCAGGAAAATGGCAATGGCCTCGTTGTCGTAGCTGCCGGCCACGGATCGTGAGATGTAGCCGGGAGCAATTCCCATAAAGGCGGCTGCCAGAAGACCAGCAGATGAGCTTGTGGTCATCTCGTTGGTCAGAAGATAGGCAGAGAAGGCCGTCAATCCCGAGAAGACGGGTGCAAGCATAACGCAGACATTCCGGATGTCTACGGGAACAGTAAGAGCTCGGAGTGCGTGGTAGATAGCGCCACTGGTGACCATCAGGCCGGGATAAAGGGTACCGCCAGTGACACGGCCCAGTGGGTGCCAGGTCCGGTCATCAAACCAGTCCCAAAAGTCGTAGAAACCATTGGCAACCAGGTATTTTGTAGCCCTAAAGTTAAACCAAGGATCAACTATAAGCGCAAAGTCAATATGGGATGCGTTCCTGCGAGTTGAGAAATATGAGGATGAGGTGGGCGTAGTACTGACATTCGTGGATAATACTCTCAAAACCTGTGGGAGAATGCGATTTCAGTTAGCATCTCGAGCGTCCAATTGGTTCAATGCTCCCAAAAGAACACCATCAATGAAATATATGCTGAGCCATCCTCAGATTGACTCGAAGATGCAAGAAAAAAGCAAATCGACGTTGGTAGGTTGCAGGTCAATGGCAGGGAGACGTACGGATCACAGAGAAGAGTCGGCTGGAGATGGCTGCACCAGCGATCAAGAAAAGAATAATAACTCGGAGGAGAGTCCGGGTGCTCTCCCCCTTGCTACCGAAAATACTTAACGAAGCAGCCGACATGGTGGCTCTTCACTGAAGCCGCAGGAGGCTTCAAAGACTGACTGCTGTTGGTTGGCGAGCTTTGAAGATGTCGGGAGTTCAAAGCTCAGAAGCTGCCCTTTAGAAGCTTCAACATAGAAAGTGTCCTCTGCCCGCGCTACATCATGCATCGAATTGGGGATTGGAAGCTGCAGGGGTAGGTACTACGGGGCTTGGCTACGTGTCGTGTATGTCTGTCTTGTGCCGAGTGGGGACAACGGCACGCACAGGCCACCTTGTTTGTCAATGAATGCTGCGCAGTACCATAGTTGCGTAGGCCGCATCGGCTTGTGGGAGATGCGACGTGCGAACGGAGGCATTGGAATATTTGCTACGGCCAATCACATGTACAGTTAGCTTTGATTGAGCAGAAACAATCACACTCTCTTTTTTTTTCTTCTTTTTTTTTTTTCTTCTCTTGGGACATGAGTTACAATTGGAAAGCTCAGATAGATACAGACAGCAGCAGACAGAGAACTCATGCATCCGGAAACCGTCTAAATCTTATAGTACACATTTACAGCGTGCAAACCAGAACTCTAAGGAAATTCTATGTCTTTGTATGGTGTTTGACCAAACACTTCCGAGTACTCCCAGGTTATCGTTGGCCTGGTCGCTTAAGAGAAGCCCGCTTGGCCTGTTGACTGCAGAAGAGGTCAACATGACGACCACCTTGCTCGACGTAGGCAAGTTTATGTTGCCGCCAGCACCGGACAATAACTGTCGATTTTCTTCAACAAGATCGCTCGGGGCCCTCGTCCCAACCAGTCTTTCATTACCACGCTACCCTGGCATAAGTATCCAACCTATGCCTTGCCAATAACTCCAGTGAAATAAGACTCGAGGTCCAAGTTGGGGTCCATCGGGTCGGATTTCCCTGGCAGATCTCACATGTTAGCTAGAAACTCCGGGCTCATACAGATTTCCCCGTCACATTCCATCTCATATAGAGATCAGAGTCGGCTGATGGAATCTACTCACGGCTGTCGTTCTTGGAACCGCTCTTGTCGTTGAGCCTGGCGTACTCGGCCTTTGCCTGCTGTATTAACTTTTGCTTGTGCTCATACTCGTGACGAGCGGCGGCGGCGTTCTGGTCCGCCTTGATCTTCCTCTGGTGTGTGAAGCCGTAGAAGACTCCCAACCCCAACGCCGTGTACCTAAGAACCTGTGCGACAGCAGTAATGTCAGTTTTGAAAAGCTTGCAAAGTCGGAAGCAAGCTCAGCAACGCAGTCTGCCTATTGCGCTTCACCGGCCTGAAATGTTTTTGTTTTATCGTCTTGGTTGGTGGCCGGCTTCAAAGGAACAGGACCGGGCAACGCAGGCCTGGACGGATGGAGCTCGCGTGGCAATTGGAAAACATGCGACGTACGTTCTTTCCGGAGACGGCAGACATGGCGACAGACTGTATTATCTCGCGACTAAGTTCGGAATCGAAGAAAACGTGGGTACTCGGAGTAACTGGGGGTCAATTGGCGCTCAATCGGCCCTGTGAAATGCGGTCGACAAGTCGATTAGTGAATGTAGAGCTGGTGTTGACGACAGGATGTCGGGATTTTTCGCCGAACGGCAAAACTTGCGGCTGGAGAGCTCAAGCAAAGCCTCTGTGGCAGGGAACTGTGGGTCATTCAAGGCTGGGCTGGCTTGGCAACACGGCCCCGGCAGATTGCATTCTATCGCGAAAAGTACGTTATTGGACAGTGGACACAGGCTTGCATCACGTGTTGCTACCAATTAAGCTGGCTCGGCTGGGTACCTTTCCCCTTAGCTCCACAACACTTCGAGGTAAGGTACCTGGCCCAGTGAAATGTAGCGCCGTCCTAGCTGGTGACTTGACTTGCCCCTGGATCCTCCCGCTATCCAGTCGCGCTGAGTTGTAAAATTGCCCCACATGTTGAACCGCGGTGGCATGCATCCATCGTCGACATCAAATTTACTTGCAGGGCTGTTCATTGATCCACGACCTAATCCATCCCAACATTAGACTAGACTTCGCATTGCCTACCTACCGATACATTGGGACATGCCCGAAGAGAACGAAACAGTTCTTTAATAACTACCTACCTTGCCTTGCCGCCAACTGCAATTTGGCTCACATAATTTTGCCTAATTTAACCCGACTTTTGTAATCACCAACAAGACTGGATTCTTTACATTACTCGAACCGAAACGACCTTTGAACCATACACAAATTCATCAGCAACAAACCACCAGTAGAAGGGACTGTGTCAGCTCTTTGGGACGCGGTTGGGGTGTTCTTATCCGTCATAGTTACGGACGGTGGCCAACTTGTTGCATCACATCTGAAATGAGGTTTAGCCTCGTTGAGCAAAATGCAGCAACGCCGAGATGAAATTCTGGCGAAGAAGGCAAAGTTGGCCGAGTTGAAGGAGAAGAGGAAAGCGCGCAATGAACAGGGCTCAGCATCACGTCCCAGTGTTGGGGTTGGTGAAGTATGTTACTTCTGATAGTCCAGCTGATGCGGCCTCACTTCGCCCTTGTGGTTGGGGCGGAAGCTATGAGCTTTGACAGTCTCTTTAACTAACGCATTCGAATTTTAGCTCTCGATCCCATCTGCCAGAAATGTGGAACGCCGCGAAGACCTTGACGAGTACATCAATAGGCTCGTTGGCCTCGGGGATCGACCATCTTCCACAACCACAGGAGGGGCCGCCTCCCCGGGACCTAGAGGGAGCCGGCCGAACAGTGTTTTGAGCGCCGGCGAACTCAGCAATGAGAACTCGGAATACGCCTCACTGGCAAACGGCCACGCGCCCGCCGCGCCCGCCGCCCCACAGAACCTCACCACAGTTCCTCTCACAACCATCTACGAATGTCCACCCTCACCGGTCAAAGAGGTTTTCTCATACAGCAAGGGCATACAGACCCAAGAAGATTGGGCGCCAAGCTCGGGACCCCGGGAACTGTCTGTGTCGGATGACGATGAGCCAACGTTCACGCCGAGCAAACGCCCGACCCGTAGGGATCGCGACCGAGAGGAGGAGCTCCGCGCAAACATTAGGAGGGAGATTGAGGAGGAACTAAAAGCCGCCCAAGAGCTTTCAACAGACGGGGTGCTCAAACCTACGGCGCTGACGACAAACTTCCCTGCACGGACGTTGACGAATGAAGAACTCAAGGCCGTGACAGCATCAGAGGATTTCGTTGACTTTGTGGACAGGGCAACCAAGGTTATTGAGAAGGCGTTGGACCAGGAGTACGATATTCTCACGGATTATACACTTCAGACACAAGAGAATACGGATGACCGCGAGCAGGGTAACGTGAGTGGGAGGGGGCGTCGCAAGATCAGGGAGATACGTCAATTCTACGATGAGAGGTGGTCCAAGAAGCGCCCAATAACTTCGATTGACTTTTCGCCCAAGTTCTCGGATCTCGTCCTTGCATCGGCCTCCAAAAACGTCACAGCACCACACGAACCAGATGGTATTGTTCAAGTATGGAACTTGAATCTACACGACAGGGCCGAGTTTGTCCTTCATGCACAGTCAGACATCCTGACGGCCAAATTCTCACCTTTCCACCCGAATTTGATCATCGGCGGTGCCTATAGTGGTCAGGTTCTTTTGTGGGATACGCGTTCTCGCTCTTCTGCCCCTGTTCAAAAGACACCACTGACGGGGCAGGGACATACGCACCCTGTGTACTCGCTTGATGTGATAGGCACGCAGAATGCCAACAACATCATCACGACATCTACTGATGGCGTCGTGTGTGGCTGGTCGGTCGACATGCTGGCTGCGCCCCAAGAGTCGCTCATGCTTCTCACGCCGCAGCAGACAAAGACGGACGACTTGAGCCCAACATGCATGGCCTTCCCCCAAGCTGACCCTACATACTTCCTAGTCGGCTCTGAGGAAGGCGTCATCTACCCATGTCACAGATATGACCGGGCTGGTGCCAAGGCTGGTGTTGACAAGAATGTTAGCTACAGGGGTCACTCAGCACCGGTCAGGTCTGTTGACTTTCATTCCAACTTGGGTCCGGTCGACTTTGGCGACCTTGTCCTCTCCTCAAGTCTGGACTGGAGCGCCAAGTTGTGGAAAGTGCGGCCGCCTGGAGGCATTGGGACAGCCGGTCTCTTGTCCAGCAATGCCGATGTTGCCGTCTCGCCCCTTATGGAGTTTGCTCGCGAAGACATCGTCTACGATGCGGCATGGTCACCACTTCGACCTGGTGTGTTCTCTCTCGTCGACGGCGCCGGCTATCTCGAGATCTGGGACTTGACGGTCGAGACCGAAGAGCCGGTGGCTCGCATTCAACCGAATGCTCGTCCCGGTGCGAGGGTAACAAGTCTGAACAAAGTTGCCTGGGAGCGGTCGGAAGGCAAGCGTCTCGCCACAGGCGGCATCGCAGGTGCATTGACTGTTTTCGAAGTCGGGCCCGATCTGGGGGGGAAAGAGGGCATCAAGTCCGACGAATGGGCTGCGGTCAAGAAGCTCATTTCAAAGCTAGAGCTCGACGCCAAAGGTCCTGTAAATGGTGTCTCTGGCCTGAGGAGCTGAACAAGGAGCGTGGCAAGTCTTGTTGCTTGCAGTCTACACATCAGAATCGGATTCCGCTCTCCTTTTAATACCGTGCCATGCTCTCTCTAGCTTCCTTATGTCGCGGACTTGCTTGTAGAGTTGTTCTATACCCCAGCTTTTGTTTGCCGTTTAGTGATATTTAAAAGACATGTGCTCTTGCGAAGATAAGCTTTGTTGCAACAAGCTAATGCTGCTGTCTGTGATGTTTTCTTGTCTTTGAAATTTTCTCGACTGCCTGTTTGCGACATCCTGAGCCAGCTTCAATCCGAGGAACCGCCAAGTCAAGTCATCTTCTCACCGTATGCGTTGTCATCCAGCTTTGGAGGCCATGAACAACAGTGGTCTTAACCGGCCCAACTGGAAACCCACAAAGCCCCCCCTCCCGGATTGGCCAACATGTCAATCGAAGAATCCTCATAATACAAACTATACTTAGCATCACTGGCTCCTGTCAAGGTTGGCTTACTCGAGACAGGATCTGTTGATGTGCTGACAACAACTGTCTCTAGGTACGGCGAAACCACCTGTTCTTGACATTGAGTGATATGCCAAACATAAATCCATCTATGGATCTACCCAAAAAGGAAGTTTCAAGCTTTGTGTATCTCTACGCGGCCAAAGACTACGCGATGTAGGCGGGTTGTACAAGAGACCAAAGAAAAGAGGCGAGCAGGTCGCATCGGGCTGACGGGCTTGTCATACAGGGCGCCAGATACGGTGAGGGAACACGGATTTATAGAGAAAGAAGAGTGCAAGTTTATTGACGTTTCATCGATACGAGGCAGAGCTATCGGGCTTTGGCAGTGATGAATGATGTTTGCTAGAGCATCCGATTTGAGGCCCCGGGGGTTGTGTGTCACGACGTCCGACTCTTGTCACGGTACTCTGCCTCGTCCACTCACGGTTTCCAGCTCTGCTCTTATGCCGTAACTACATCCGTTATGGGCTCTCTATTTGAAGTCCCTTTTCTCCTCCCCAAATTTAAAGCGTTCCAAGCCAGCATTATCTTACCGTCGGCGCTTGCTATTGTTCCAAAGAAGCAACCGAGGAAAACGGTACTCAACGGCAAACTCCGATAGATACGGAACATCTGGCACGATGAGCAGAACCATCACCTCCTTACACAACGGTACCACACCTGCGGGGTCACTGGCCACTATATGGACACCACCATGCCCTGATGGCCCGATGACGACCTGGGACTCGAACTGGATAATGTCCCTAAAGGTCTGCATGCCGACTAACTACAAGGATATATACTACAATGGCAATGTGGGCTACTACTCACCTGGAATCTGCCCGAGTGGCTATACGTCGGCGTGCAGGCGGTACAACACGCAGCAAGGACCGCCGTTGGAGGCGGAGGAGACGGCAGTCCTGTGTGCTCCTTCGTACGTTTGTCATATCCACCCGCGTAACATCAATGGCAGACAAGAATGTGAAAAAAAGACAAGTAGAACAAGGGGAAAAAAAACCCAAAAAAACTGACCAGCAACTTTGGCTTTTCCTACGATTCTCAAAATAGGGGCTATACCTGCAACCCAGACCAGGGCATTTCCAATGCATGGCACACGCAGACCGCGGACAAGTCTGCTCCCATGATCCAAGTCCGATGGCAAGCCTCTGACATTTCGACCCTGGAGACGCACCCGCTCACGCCCGGGCTGAGGCCTACTTTGCAGACAAGAACGAGCCAGGGATCGACGACACCCACGGCGACGACCTCCCCCGGCCAAGCACCCAACACGGGCAGCGACTCTGCGCGCGCCATGCAAGGCAGCACAATAGCCGTGATTGTCATTGGGTCCGTCTTGGGAGTGTTGATCCTTGGCATGGTCATCCTGGCATTCTTGAGGTACGGTCGGGCCTGCTTCCCCGAGGAAAGGAGCCCGTATCTGGTCCAGAGATGTATTTCCGTCAAGCAGGGTCTCCTTCAGAGGGGGCAGGAAACCAAGCGCCGTATTCTTATATTGGCAGGAGAAACGCAGAGGCCGGGACGCCACATACGATTTATTACAGCCCGTCGCAAATAGGAAAAAAGCCTCCCATAGTGGGCACGGAAGCACAGGCAGTAGCTTCCCCGGACCGCCATGACGATACAGTGACTGTGGCATCGGACCGCGACGCGCAACCTACCCTGCTCTTCAGCAGCCTATTTGAGATGCCGGCAGAGGGTCTGCAGCAACGACCCCCAGCTCCCCCCGCGGAGGCGTCAGCATTACCGCCCATGGGTGTTCCATTGGGGATGACGGGTGGGCAAGAGGACCATCGCACTTCTACTCTTCGATGGGGGGCCCAATGGCGGCAGTAGAAAGACCATTTTACAGCACCGTTGGTTGGACCTTGTCACCACACGAGAGGATTGTTTGCTCGGCAAGGGGTAAGGGTTTGTGAGACGTCACCTGAGACCTGCAGCAGTAATGGGTATATATTTGCGTCTGACAAGAAAGTGCAACCAGCCGATACTACATTGCAATGGTTGCGTGCATGTGTCCTTAGGTCCGAAAGGATGGGCTGCCCGCCTCCGCCATGACGGATACTCATGGATGATGAAGACGAGTCTCTGCGTCCCCAAACCAGTACATCGATGCCTGCGTGGTTTGCAATAGGGAAAAGCTAGAACAATCATGCAACCTTTCCCCTTGTTTGACTGTGGGTTCTTGGGTCCAGGGCGTTGCCAACGTCCCTGGTGTACTGTATTGTAAGACAATCCATTAGTTTGCTCCTAGACAAGCAAGACAAGGAACCTTCGGTCATTCCGTTGGTGAAGGAAAATTGGGCCGTCAAATGCACCTAGCGAGACATTTCCAGGCCAAGGCTGACCACCAAAAATTGTCGTACATGGTATTGGGCCGCCTTGGCAGAGTAGTCGTTCGTTGGTGATTGCAAGAGATGTAGCATTCAACCATGTGAAAACATGAAACGAGAGACGAGAAATCACATCACGAGACTGCAAACAAATTCAGGTTTGATCACTTACCGTGAAGATTAGATAACAACAAGATGTGCTGACTGCCGATGCGCCGCTTGACAAGCAAACAATCCTGGGCAATGACAGTGAATGACATGATAATTTCATTTCCTGTTAATTCGGAAATAGTAGGCTGGCTGCATGAATTTTGCCTTGGCGACCAGATATCATGGGAAGATGCAGGAGGAACCGCAGGCGGACATTAACAACCGCGGGCTGTCGAAAGCAAGGGATGCGATGTATGGAAATAACTTGGTCTGGGGGAAGAAAAAAAGGTTCACTTTTCTCAACCGGGC